>CM063256.1:18583287-18714326 GCA_032158295.1 Pycnopodia helianthoides | reverse complement strand
GGGGCCTTTGGAAACCCCGGAAAAAAGCCCCTCGCTGCGGGGTTTTTTAAAAAATAATAAAAAATTTTTTTAAAATCAAATAAACTTTTAAATTTTTTTTGTAAAAGTCCAAAACATTGAGTAAACTACGTTTTGTTTTTTTAAGGGCCCTTGCACTATTGGTAAGATCAAAAAAGCCCCAAAATGTTCACGATTACAAAACTTACATGTTTTTTAATTTAAAGTAATAGTAAGGGTTTAAAAAGGGGTTTCCCTTAAAAATTATGTGGGCCCCTAAATGCTATCGTTTTGGAAATGAATAAAACAATGGTTTTTATCACGGTGTGAAAACTCCATGCTTGGAAAAAAAAAAAACAAAAAACAAAAAAAACATAGGGTCTCTTTTCACTATTTTCTTGTGACCTCGATAACCAATTGAGCTCAATCTTTCACAGGCCTGTTTGTTCATGCATATATATGTTGAATCACACAAAATGTGGACACTGATTTTGAGCTGTTACCAAAAGTGTCTTTACCTTTACATTATGTTTTTTCTAACATGGTATCACTTAAACTTTTAAATATATACACCTGCGTTTGTTGAGTTCGAAATATTGACCCTATTGTTCTGAATACAATAACCTTAATATTCTGAATAATAAGGGCACTGGTTTTGAGTCTTAATTATCGACCAAAAAATGTAATCCCTCGACTTAAATCTCGCCCTCGTTTCTTCTTCTAGCTGTTCCGACTCCAACCGATGTCGCTAACACTTCAATGGTTTCCATGCCAACGTGTAATCAAGTGACGTTATTGGTTCAAGCTGATCAGAAGTCAAGGTATCTACCCATCGAGGGGGATGTTCAGTTCCACTTCAGCATCAAGCCAATTATGGAGTGGACAGGATAACTATTGAGACCATACATTCGTCAACGTCAGATAATGAAAGAGGCAACAGGAATATAATTCGTAGGTGGCCGATTATTATCTTTAGCTACTTACCCCAATGATTTTAATCGGTCCTTATTTGTTTATTGATTTGTAGACATGTAAAACACAACAATAGTCAATTTATTGTTTTCTTTAGTCATTTACAATGTGAAGCACAGTTGTTCAGGCATCTGTTTTCTTACTTATCTGTTGTCATCCTGGCTTTATTGTTCAGTCCAACCTTTAACTTTCAATAAATAAATTATGAAACTACCCGGTAAAATGTAATCACTGCTAGAGCTAAACAAACAGAGCCAAGATTTGGAACGATTTAATTGATATTTTGTCGTCTTCAAAACTTTAAGCAGAATTTTGACATGCTCGTTGCATTTCAAATCATTAATTTATCATTCTTGTATTTAAAAAAAAACTGCTTTCAAAACACCCTGAATTTAGGTTGTTTGAGATTTTTCGTTTCGGCTTCTTTTAACACACTGTAAAATTTTGCTCAATTGTTATTCTTCTTCGACAGAAATCTCCTCCGACAAAATGACTTGGTCAGGCGGTATGTCTACATTTAGTATTTCTGGAACTGTAGAAGGTAGCCTTACAGTTACCGGTGTATCGGGAACCTCTTCCCCTTCTATACGGCTGAGTGTTGCAGCAGGCGGTTCATTGTGGGGTAGTATCCAATTGAGCGGGGCTTTTTGGATCCAGTTCGAATCCGGACTGACATTGAGGCAACATGGACTGCATCCGGAGTACCGTGTACTTGGCTTTCAGTTGATTAAAATAATCCCAACGAATCTGTCGTAAAAGTAATTTTCCGTATAAGTTCACACAAAATGAAATACATACGAGTAAGGTGTTGACACCAACATTTTTGTCGTTTCATTTTGGGGGTCAATGTTCCCGTGTATTATACAGTGCAGTGCCAATTAATTAGGCGAAGCGGCGGCTAGACGCTTACTTTAATTGTACGTGCAATTTGACTCCCAAAGTGACAAGCTTGGCAAACAGTAGCGGCGTGTGACGTTGTTGCAAGATGGTGCAAGGAGTCAATACAAAGCATTTTTTTGTTATCCTCCTAAAGTAAAGCATCGTATGCGAGCAAAGGGGAAACCAGACATTTTCATTTGGTGGAGGGGGGACGGGCAAAAGAAGGTGCGCATTATGACCCCTACTCGTCGATCCAAGCAATATCATTGGCCCATATGCACAAGCGTCATCTAAAAATATATACCGCAACGCATCTTGGGAAACAGAGTGCAGTTAAACAATAAATCAGCCTGAGTAAGTATTCAGATTAAGTATTGCCAAGCGGAAGTTGGTGACCAGCCAAAACTACCGTTGTCTTGTTATTCCTACCGTAAATATTTGTGACTAAAGATTAAGCCACGATTAAAATACGTAAGTAATTAATAATATGACATGGTGGTTAATTAAACACTTACATTTAAATATTGCTGGGATTCCATCATTTTAACGTCCATTGACCATGTACAAACAGTCATTTGTATTTTTTTTTTTCGTCAATGGCATAGTTATTGTTTTGGGTGGGGATTATGTGTTAGTATTATCAAGTTTATTCCCGTTGCGCGGCAATTGAAATGAATAACGGTAATTCAGGGTGGCTGTACCCCCACCACCCCCTCCCAAATTGTGTTATTCAAGGTGATTGAATGGTTGTGACCGTCATAGAGAAATTGTACAAAGCCAGTTCAATTGTGTTCAGACAAGAGTGTACTGTTTCAGTTGAACAAACAAATTGTGATATAAATGGATAACGTTAGTGTTTCTTCTGATGACCTCCAATCCTCATCCCCATTCTTTTCAAGATGATATTGTTAAATAAGAGTCTTAACTTATTTGTTACTGCTTGTTTTTAAATATTTAAAAAAATCAACGACAGCCCTTCCAAAAGGAACACAACGACAACTCAAATTGTGCACAAAAACTTGTTTTACCTAGTAACTGGCAAAAAATAACACAACTTAAGGGTAAAAAAAAAAATAGCACAACGGGGATAGGTAAGATAAAATCACAACCATTTGGCTAGCCTATATATCACCATTTTGACCTTTACCTTTGACCTTTTCACCCACAAACAACACCAATGTTCCTTTCCCCAAGGGTAACCCTCAACCCAAGTTACAAGTACAAATGTCACTTCTAACTGGGATACGGTTCGGAAACCATCTTTCTCGGTGTGTCGTGGCCGAGCGGAAAAGAAAACCGGACTCAGGCGCTGGTGTTTCTGTTCAGCAGAGTGTGGGTTCGAGTCCCGGTCTTGACACTTGTGCCCTTTTAGCAAGACATTATAACCAATAATGCTTTGTCCTTCGGATAGGATATAAGACCGTAGGTCTCGTGTATTGTGTAATGCACGTAAAATAACCCCAATAGTTGCAGTGTCGGTCAAACAGTTTTAATGCTTTTTAATATTTTTATTTTTTATTTTTTATTATTTTTGTTCATCAAAATTGAAATTTGTTTTGTTTTGTTTACCTAAACCAAAGTGTTTTCTGACTCATTTGTGTTAAATGTAGGAACTTAAGATAGCCGCCGTATGCGGCGGCTATCTAGGATTTTGTGGTTTTTGCCCGTATTTAGGAGTTTAACCTATGTCAAACTTCCAACTTTCCATGACAAAAAAAAAAAACATAGAATCGTCAACCAGGCCTAATCAGAGTTACCTTATTAGTGGAAATCCAAAACAAAAATAATAATAATAGATATGACAACAAAATATGATCAACCAACGACTGTAAGGCGTCCCGAACAGTGACCACCGTACTTAAAATATAATGTTATATTTAGGTTATTCCCCAACACTTGCGCCAACTAGAATTCTTGTCAACGTTCAAATAGTCACTCAAAACTCATCTAGTCATAACTCGTTTTTTCTGTTTAATTGGTTTGTTTTATTGTTTAATGCGCCGGATACCGGCGCTTTACATTATTTATTTCAAAATAAACGATTTTGCCAAGTGCTAAAGCATTTGGACAACAATACTGTCTTTGGAAGAGGAAAAAACAATAGCCCCTTGCAGAAAATGTAATCTCGCAAGGCCTGATTACGGTTGCCATGGGCACCGCACTCTGAAACAATCGTCGTGCAGTTCATTAAGTACAACGCAGCTATACCTTACAATACCAGAACAAGAAACGGCTAGCACGCCTCTACTTGTATTGTAGAATCAATCTCTTCGGTCTCGGTGACTTCTACCAAACATGGATGCGATAGTGAAGAAAATGTCGCGTGATATGTTTTCCCTATTTCTGGCGTTCACTTTGGCCGTGATTTTTTACGTCTTGCCCATGAAGGGAGAAATGTGTTCTACATCGATCTCTGCAGCTGATGGAGAAAACGTGTCAGCTTTACAGAAAAGGGCATTCTCCAGTTTCAGATCAACCTGTCGCAGAGAATCACCCCTACATGGTAAGTAATGTTATTCCTTACTATATTTTACCCTCCCCCCCCCAAAGTCAAAACTTACCAGAGACATGCAAATAACAGAGTGTCTCTGCATGTGATAAAACAAGGGAGAGTTGGATTTTTAAGTTTGAAAACCAAATACCTTGTTTGTCCATGAGATTTACTGATGATATATCAATAACAAAGAGAGACACAAAATATTAAAACTGTTTTTGTGTGTAAAATGATCGACAAAACAATAATAATCAACTAAATAGAAACAATAGTCGACACGGTTCGACAATCAGAAATAAGTTACATGTAATGCGTAAAGATGGTTATTGGGGTTTTAAATGTGATCTGTTAATATTTACCCTGTAGTGCTTTATTGAGTTTATGTATTTATTTATGCTTGGTATGGTCTAATACTCAATCAAACCAAAATGAGTTTGTTGAAAGAAAATAACTCTATTTCGGAATACATGCTGTTCAAGGCGGTTGCAGTTTTCACCCCGAATATTAAGACGTCGTACACACTGTGTATCACACTGAGCACGACTTCCGTACTACTACTGTGCGTAGGTCATCCGTACTCGTTTTTTACCTTCCGCACACGACCGCTTTGTCGGGTCTGTAATTTCCCAAGGTGTAACGTGCTTCTTTTACTTCGTCCAGTCTGGGACGAAAGGGGGGGGGCTCGGATATGCTGGTTTGCAGATTATGCATCGGGTATGCAGACAACACAGGATGGGAAGTAAATTAATTATTCATTTTCGATGTCCAACCAGGAGCTTCCCTCATTATGACATGTTGTACCTTATCAAGCTTGCATACACGTACAAGAGTAAGTGTTTGTCCTCTTGGCCGTTGAAACTGCTTGGACGAGTCCATTTTTTTCTGAGGGTGGTGGTATATTCAAATGTAGTTCCATTCCCGGTCGTGACACTTGTGTCCTTAGGCAAGACACTTAACCATTATTGCTGCGTCCTTCAGATGGGACGTAAAGCCGTTGGTCCCGTGTGTTGTGTAATGTACGTAAAAAGAACCCAGGGCAGTTATCGAAAAGAGAAGGGGTTTGCCCCGGTGTTACTGGTTTGATTGGCAGCATATTGCGCCACAGCACCTTGTAAAACCATTACATGATGCTATGTAAAGGAATAGGTCATATACTTCAAAAACGTAGCTCCACAATACTTTGCAGAAAAATACTGAATGTTGAAGCGCCTTGAGCGTCACTGAGTGACGGATATGAGCACTATATAAGAAGCCACTGTTATTATTATATTTTTATATTATTATTATAAACGACATTATAGATGTGTTTGTTGCCTGAAAATGCAAAAGTTCCCGGTCGTCAACATACGAAAAAACATTGCGATCGTACACGGAATGCAACTGAGTAAGGCAGAAACCGTAAAACAAAACAAAAAACAGTTCAGGAACAGTTCTATCCTTAAAGGAACATTACAGAATTGGTAAACTTATAAAATATACGTTTTGATCACGGATTTCTTTTTTTTTTTTATTATTGTAACGCTTTTCGAGTAAACACACCTTGTTAAAAAAGTGGCACCTGCTTTAGTTAAGTCATCAACGAAAACATGTAATAACAGTATTTTTTTTTAACAAATACAAAAAATTAGTTAGTGGCCTGTCTTTTCGATTCTAGCATAGTCTTTCTCGAAGACCGATTGGTGATTTCGGAAAAAAAATGACACTTATTGTTTAGAATACGATATTATTCTGAATAGTAAGGGGTAATGGTTTCGAGTCTTAAATATTGACGGAACAATTGCAGCTCGCGATAATTAAGAATCAAATAGTGCCTTATTTCTTTACAATTTAACATGAGAGAAGCTATAAGCTGTTTTGACTCAGTGTTTTTTTTTTTTTTTTTTTTTTTTTTTTTTTTTGGGGGGGGGGGGTTTCTTCAAAATTATTTTTTGTTTATGATTAATAATCCACAATTGAAACTGACTGTTCTAGGGTTGAACAAAATGGGAAACCAAATAACTATGGCTATACGGCTCAGTTGGTAGAGCGCCGATACGTTATCCTGGAGGTCGCATGTTCATTCCCGATCTAGTCAATTGTGCTCCACCCCAAAATTGATCTCTTTACATTGGTTGAGTAGAACAGTTCTACAATTTGTATAGATTATTGTTTTTTTTCGAAAATATCTTCACGCATTTCAAGTAGGAGCAATGCACTATACAATAGCGGTAATTGTCACTGTGTATAACAAAGACAAATTTATATGTATTTTCAGGCAAACAAACAGATTGTTATTCTTATAGTAAATTTGATTGATTGATTGATAACCAAGAAAGTTGTAGAGCTCTCAGCATCGTTTTTTCAACTAACCTGGACAGTATGGTTGATATTAAATAGAACAGGGTTTAAATTTTCAACGGCAATCTAATTGAGTAATCGTTTTAACGTAATATTACGGTGTTAGATAGAGTTACTGTAATTAAAACTCTTATATTTTAGTTTAAGCTTACTTTTTTAAAAAACTCCTGACAGAGTTTGGAATCAAATGATTTGAAGCTACAGCCTAGGTAGGGTTAAAATGATGGACCTTCGTTTTTATATTAGTGCTGAAGTCTCAAGTGTATTAGGCCTAAAAAAAAATTGTTGTATTGCCCTTTCACCCGATTTTTTTCTTGGGTCGGTCGGTCGTTTTTTTGTTTTTTTAGATGTCAAAGAATGCCCAAAACACACTGCATAAATATTTCAGAGTGAAGTTGATATGTTTGCACTTTGAAATATAAACCTAAAGTGTTAATATGTGTCTGTCATCTATATTTTAAACAAAGGGCAACCGTATTTACCATTTTGTAAGCATAAATATTCATGAAATCAAAATTCTGAAAGAAAAAGGGAAAACCAAAAAAAAAATAATAATAAAAAAACGCCACCGAGATTTTGCTACTTTTACGGTCGGTCGGGAAAGGGCAACCCTACAAAACAATTTTGTAGGCCTTATGGGTCCGCATTTCTGCTTACATAGAGACTTAAAGGAACATTACATAATTGTTTTTTGCTAACAAAACAGTTGCTGGCAGTGTAAGCACTTTATGTATTCCACCATACACATAAACTGACAAACCTGTAGAAGTTTGAGATCGATCGGCCATCTGGGTCACGAGAAAACAGTGAAAAACCAATTACAAATTTGCATGAAATCATATAGATTCACCAAATGAATAAAACGCTCACTGAGCGATAAGCTCCAATCAGAAAATTAGTTTATTCATTTCTCATCAAATATGACATTTCAGACAGAAATATTTCAACAGTTTATTTTACAAGTTTTTTTCTTACCAATTCTGTAATGTTCCTTTAAGGTTGGACTTCCCTGTTGTTTTAAATGTCAAGAATAATTAAACATTTTCTTGAAGAGGGCTATTCACTCTAACCGTTTTTTTATAGATATTCTTACTGCTTGGGTTTCTCATGTACAATGCCATCAGCCGGTTAATCAGAAGAACTCCTTAAAGGCACTGGACACTATTGGTAATTACTCGAAGTAATTTATAGCACAACAACTTACTTGGTAACGAGCAATGGAGAGTTATTAATAGTATAAAACATTGTGAGAAACGGCTCCCTCTGAAGTAACGTAGTTTTTGAGAAAGAAGTAATTTCTCAGTAAAATAACTATTTGAATTGATTTTGAGACCTCACGCGTGAGGTCTCGAGATCAAGCATCTGAAAGCACACAACTTCGTGTGACAAGGGTATTTTTTTTTCCATTATTATCTCGCAACTTTGACGACCAATTGAGTTCATTTTTTTACAGGTTTGTTACTCTGTGCATAATTGAGATACAACCGAGTGAGAATACTTCCATGGTCTTTGACAATTACCTGAGGTGTCCAGTGTATTTAATTAACTGTAGTGATCTATGTACCATAGAATTCGAGTTAACCAACAAAAATTATTCAGTACAAACACTGGTTTAACAAGTGTGTTTTCTTGGTGCGTGACATTCTAGATGAAAGGGGAGACTTACTTACTATTGTTGATTGTATGGCTTGATTTGATGTT
Organism: Pycnopodia helianthoides; assembly: GCA_032158295.1. Lineage (NCBI taxonomy): Eukaryota > Metazoa > Echinodermata > Asteroidea > Forcipulatida > Asteriidae > Pycnopodia > Pycnopodia helianthoides. The sequence goes on along the minus strand of CM063256.1, from coordinate 18,705,946 downwards.
GTGACAAATTTCCTTGAACATTGAGGAATACACCGTGGATAAGGCGCCACCTGAGCATTCAACCCCAAGGTCTGAACAGCCAAGAAGGAAATGGCCAACACTTTTTGTCTTTGCCTTCCCCTTTTCCCAGATATATATGCAATTTTTGGTGGGTCTTATTCAATAGTTAATTTTCCTCCTTCTCTCCACATTTGACTCTGTCTTTGTTTCCAATCTCTACTTGGTCAAACCAGCCTCTTCCCTTTACCCCCCCCCCCCGTTTCCTTCCTCATTGTTCATCCCTTGCTTTTCCGGTGTGTTTTCTGCCTCTTTCTCCAGTCGTTTCCTTTCTCTTGACTGCTTCTGTTAAACCAGTATACCAGTGTATGTGTGTTGTGATGTCAGTATTAGCCTACGAGAAAGACTCTGGGGTCGAAATGTCAGGCCAATAAAATTTCTTTGTAATTTTTTATTTTATTTCACCTGCCTTTTGTACAATCAAAATTTTCAAGCGATATGTTTCCTCAGACTGCGCTTTGGGTTACAAAAATCGTTTCTTATTAAATGAATGAATTATGATTGGAAAGATGTTTCAAAAGTAGAATTCAATTATTCATACAAAAAACCCTCGAAATGGTGTTTGTGTTCATTTTACTTCGTGAACTAAACATGTTCGGGGGTCAACAATTTGATTCTACAAAATGTCGAACCGTGTTATTTACGAAAACCACACATTATAAAGGTACATTTATTCATGTCGATCATTATATTCTACTTTTTAACAACTTTATTCATTTCATAACAGACGCTAACAGACGCTTTGTATATCCCAAATCGCCATATATAGGGCTACGTGTCTTTAAGTGCACAAATCCAGATTGTACACAACACACAACTTTGTTTGATAGTACAGCAGTGTATTGTTCTTTTAGTTTGATGTTTTCGCAAGGTAAATTAAAAACTGTGCTTCTTTCGAATCATCATCTTCACATATTGCAGTATTTCCCTGGATTATCAAAACTGTATCATTTTTTTTGTTTTTTTTTGTTATGCTTTATGATAAAATACACTTAAGTAAAGGATGAAAAAGTACATGCGTTAGGTTACATCATCAAAAAACAAATGTCCTTTTTGATAATATAACAAAACAAATAATAATATATAACAATTTAATCGATTTAACCGTTAAACGATTGAACGACTGTTGATTTCGGAACAATAACCGTTATTGTTTGGAATACAATAAAACCTTTTTTTTATTCTGAATAACAAGGGGTACTGGTTTCGAGTCTTAATTATCGACCAATAAATTTAATCCCTCGATATTTAAGACTTCAATCTTGCCTTGTTTCTTTACCCTAGCTGTTCCAACTCCAACCGATGTCGCTAACACTGCAATGGTTTCCATGCCAACGTGTAATCAAGTGACGTTGTTGGTTCAAGCTGATCAGAAGTCAAGGTATCTACCCATCGAGGGGGATGTGCAGTTCGACTTCAGCATCAAGCCAATTAATGGAGTGGACATGATAACTATGGAGGCCATACATTTCTCAACGTCAGATGATGAACAAGACAAGGAGTCTAGCTTTCGTAAGTGGCCGATTACAATTTATTTAATTTTAACTCTTTTCCCCCAATGTTTTTAGTCGGTCCTTATTTGTTAATTCATTTCTAAACATTTAGGACACAATAATATTCAATTCAGTGTTTTTTGCACACAAATAATAGACTAGCGGTAAAGATTGTATAAAGGTCTATAAATTCAACCAGCCGGTAGTGTTTGGGTATAGATGACAACCATGCTTAAACTAATCCGTATGATGTAAGCTTTAATTTAACGGGTGTTGTCACATTTCAAAATTGGCCGAATATGCAAATGAGGGAGGTCAAAGGTCAAAAAGGTCAAACAATTGCTATTTTTGGAATTGGCACCAAATTTGACCCCAAGTGGTAGATCTATCCATAAACTAAATTTTAATCATCATATTGTCATACCAAGCCTGTGAAGTTAAGAGTCAATCTTTTATCTTGTACACAAATGTATGGTAAAGTGGAAACTAAAAGTGTGATTTCTCAAAAAGTGCATATTTGAGTATACCAAAGTAGTTTGCACTCTCTATCCCTTCAACAGTGCAAGTATTGTTATTAAACAAAAAAACATTTAAGGTAGATAAAGGCCTACCCAAGCAGTTTTGTAAACAAAACATAACAAATTATAACAATATTAATAAATAAATAATATCACACCTTCGAGGCAAAAATGGTAAAAAGGTCTAGAAACTCAACCAGCCGATGATAGTGAAATATCTGCCATTGGACACAAGGAACTTTCTCCTGGTATGAGGAAACGAGATGAAGCAGATGTTATCAAAATCAAAAAGCAGTTTGTCCGATTAAAGGTATTTGATACATCACAAGCTAATGCCGACAATTTAGTTTGCCTGTCCACACGGGATGTAGCACCACATGAAGTAAGAGATGCTCTAAATGAGAAAGTCATTGCCTTTGTTACTGAGAGACTGTCTAGTTCCGACTTTTATAAGCCAATTAAGAAGGTGAAATCCCAGACGCTTAATTCTATGTACCTTGCATCTATTTTTGCTTCTTCACCAAATCAAAAGCAGAAAGTTATCAAATCCGACAGAAAGCTTTTTCAAAGGTTATTGATAGCAAAAGATGCTGGTCGAGATGTCAACTTGCAACATATATTGGCACATGAGTTATCACCAGTTCCGCTTTCAATAGCACAACCAGGAGGAAAGTAAGAACACCAACCAACAAATCACAGCTTGCAACCATCATCGAGCAAGATACAAGCGTACCAAATCTGCTAGCTTCACAACTTTCAACTTGTGTTATAATTGATGGACAGGCTCTAGTACAATCCATCGGCAAGCCTAGAAAGCTACACAGTTTGGTGACTTGGCACAGACATTTTCATCAGCTACATTCAGTAACTTTAAGAACTATCTAATTGCTCCCAAGTAGATGTTGCATTTGACCGGTATGTGAAAGGCTCGATCAAAAGCGGGACTCTAGGAAACAAGAGCAGGATCAACAAAAAGCAAGCCCATAGAATTATTCATGATCAATCTGTTCCGTTGCCAGTTAATTGGAAATCTTTCATCAATATGCCGGAGAATAAAGCCAACTTGACAGACTTCCTGTCATCTTCATTTATTGAAAAAGTAAAGCTTCTGGACAATTGTGAAGTTGTACTGATGGAGGGTTCACTGATGAGTTAAGAGCAGAGTCTTCAATTGGCCATAATGTCAGTAGTCTAGATCCAACCAAGAAGAAGCCGGTACACAGAATCAATCGACATGCACTAGCAGCAAAGGCAAATGGATACCAGCGTACTGTAGTTATTTGCAGAGATACAGATGTGCTGGTTCTTCTTTTGCATCAGCACCTTATAGTCAGGAAGTTTGGATGCAGTCAGGTGCTGCGCAACAGAAGCGGAAATATTCCTGTACATGAGATCCAACTGGCACAATCAGTTGTACATAATCTTCCAGGGTTTCATGCTTTGAGTGGATGTGATACTGTCAGTCAGTTCCATATATGGCATCTCTAAAAAGTCAGCGTGGGAAGTGTATGAAACTAAACTTGATGGGAATAGGCAGGGAATCTCTATCAGTACAAACAAACAAAAGAGTAGAGGAATTTGTATGCAAACTATATCTTCCATCAACAAGCACAACATCAGCTGATGAACTCCGTTTCAAAATATTCCTGACGGGGAAAAAGGACCCAGAGCAGCTTTCACCTACATCTGATGCTCTTGAACTTCATATAAATAGAGCACATTACCAAACCCTTGTTTGGTTGAGTTCAACTATGCCTTACCACAGTCTTCCGTCTGCAGCCAACTGTGGATGGAGCATTGAAAGTGCATCTCAATAATTTGTTCGAACACTTCTGACAAAAGATGCTGTCCCTACGCAGTCGGTGTTGAACCATCTCCATGGTTGAACTTGTTTATTGTGGTTGCAAGCATGTTCTTCCGCTAACTGTGGCTGCCGAACAAAGGAGTTGGAATGTACAAGCGCATGCAATTGTAGTGATGAAATTTTGTCACAACACATACAACGCCGACAGTGAAGATGATGATTTGTAATGATGTACAGACAAAAAAGAAGACAAAGAGACCTCATAGTAAGGACTCACCTTTATGTTTTAATGGCAATCTAATACATACCTGAATCCTATGAAGTATTGTTGAAAACACCCTTCAGGTGCAGTTCTTATTCTTAATTCAAAGCTACCCTTTATGCCATTATATGGTTTAATAATCATAGGAACTAAGAGTAGGCCTACCCGTTAAAGAATGAAACATCTGGGGTTCAATGTCTTCCAAAATTGAACCACGTGACCGGCAAATACATTTATTATTCATACGTTACCAAAATATATGTTCTTTAAACAGTTACCTTTTTACCATCTTTGCCTCGAAGGTGTGATATTAATTATTGATTAATATTATTATTTTTAAGAATATTATTATTACAAACTGCCTGGGTATATCTACCAAAATTTGTTTTTAAAACAATATTTGCACTGTTGTTTGGATAGGAAGTGCAAACAACTTTGGTATACTCATTGTATGCACATTTTGAGAAAATCACACTTTTAGTTTCCATTTTACTATACATTTGTGTACAAGATAAAAGATTGACTTTTAATTTCACAGGTTTGGTATGTCAATATAATAAATAAAATATATTTAATGGATAGATCTACCACTTGGGGTAAAATGTTCTGGCATGTGTTTTTTAACTTATCTTTTGTAATTCCTGTCTTAATTATTCTGTCCAAAACCTTAAACTTTCAGTAAGTAAACTAAAAAACTACCAGGTAAAATGTCATCACCTTTAGGGCTCTGTTTAAACAAATAGAGCCCATGTTTCAAACAAAAAAAGTTTTCAATGTGACAGTTAGTCATATTCAAAGCTTTGGGCAGAAATGCGAACTTTCCTGTTGAATGGTTGTACAAACAATAATTTCACCATTCTTGTATTTAATAAAGCTCTTTTCAAATCTTCTAAATTTTAGGTCAATAAAGTACACGCTGTTAAATTGGGGCACTTTGTATTCTCTTCGACAGAAATTTTCTCCTACAAGTTGATTTCTCCGACCGGTAGCCAAACGTTTAATAGTATTTATGGAACCGTAGAGGGTAGCTTTACAATAACTACCGGCGCGTCGGGAAACTCTGTTTCATCGTCGATTGGTGTGACAAACGGTCGAGTGACGATAAGTCTCGGTTTGAGCGAGGCTTTTTGGATCCAGTTCGAATCCGGATCTGACATTGAGGCAACATGGACCGCATCCGGAGTACCGTGTAATTGGCTTTCAATAAATTAATAATCCAGAAGGATCGATTACAAAGTCATATCTTGTAACGGGGTTTAGGTTACGTGGCATTTCACCAGTTTGAATTGTTCTTACAAGCTGTAGTTTTTACTTGCTGTAGTTAACTTCTCAATTGAACTCAAAATCAAAACTGTGTAACTTAGAATCATATTCTAATATCTGCAACATGACGATAATGAACTAAAGACCCTGACCGCCGCCATCATATACGATAATCGTAGCCGTGAGAGCCATTGTTCCCATGTGTTATACAGTGCGGTGCGCATTTAAGGCGAGGCGGCGGCTACACGCTTACCTTAATTAAATGCACGTGCATTTTTACTCCCAAAATGGCATGCTTGGCAAACAGTAGCCGAGTGTGACGTTGTTGCAAGATGGTGCAAGGAGTCAATACAAATCATGTGTTTTTTTCCTCCTACAAAAACAAAGTTAAAACCCAATGGCGGGGGTTTACATGTATACATTTACAAAACAAAACGCAGCACAGAGCGATCTTTACTTCAACATGTCTGTTAACCTACAATAATAAAACATCAAATGATGGACCTGCAATAAGCATTGAGGGGGTACTATCATATAGTTTATGACAAGCAGTAAAGCATTGTTTGCAAGCAAAGGCGTACCCAGAAAAATATTTCTAGTAGGGGCGAGGCGGGCAAGAAGTGGGGCGCAGTATATTTCTTACCCGTGAATCCAAACAACATCATCGGCCCATCACAAGCATAGACACATTTGTTTTTATTATTATTATTTTAGTTTTATTTTTTTTATGAGATATCGCCTAACTCACAAGGCCGAACGGCCACTTAAAGGTGAGGGCTACACTTAACTGATTTGGGCTCTTGACCCAAATCAACTGACACCAGGGGCACGTTGCCACCTACTCATGGGGTTGAAACAGGGTTACCCCTTTACAGTCCGTAAGGACGCAGGCATGGGTATCATCCACTAGGAGCCTGGCTGGTAGAGCAATGCACTACCTTCCCAACTTTTTTACGAAGCAATTATGGTTAAGTGTCATATTTCATGACCGGGATTCGAACCCACACTGTGCTGCTGACAACACCAGAGCTTGGGTCAGGTGAACTAGACCACTCGGCCACGACACGCCACAAACCGCAATTGCATCTTGGGAAACCGAGTACATTTATAAAATAAATCAAGCTGCCAAGATGGACGGCATGCTGTAGTTTGCATCTAGCTATGCTCGATTTATATAGAGGTTTACTGCACTGCTTCAAAATTATTACGCCATGGCGGTTGTTGGTGTTGCTTGGACTCAAATTTCACCCAGAATCCTTTGCGCGCGCCGATCATATACATTGGGTTATGCATATGGGCTATAGTATTATTGAACTTAAGGAGATCGAGGCTATTGGATCATTGTGAAGAGGCAATGTAAAATTATTATTGGTAAAATTATTATTTTTTCACTAATTCTCTGGACTTGAATATTTGTACAGTAAAAGCGATTGATATAATTATTAATACTGTTATACTTAAATTATTATTTAACTTCATTCGGTCTGTCAATCTTTCCCCCGTCGAACATATAGAATTGAATTTTCTTCAATATGAAATCATGCACTAACATTCTTATGCGTAAAACGCAATGCCATTTCCCAGAGTGATAAAACCATAAACAACAAACTCTGCATGGTAGGGGCAGGGAGACAGACCGAACGTAAACATTTTAATATTATACACTAAACTTGAAGTTGGGGTTATCGATTGATTTGTCAACGTATTGCTGATTTGCCAAAATTATCAAGAAAGATACGATACAAATCACAAGTTTAAGCTGAACTGTATTAAAAAAAAAACAACAACAAACAAACAAACAAACAAACAAACAACAAACGAAAACAAACAGTCCACATTAAGTCTCTACATTATGTGGACCTCTTTTGATCAAATAAAAATCTCGGTATTTTCACAAGAACGTCGAATCCTACCACGTTTAGCGAGGTGACAGCGGGCACTAACTGCATCTCTTGCGAATTGACACTAACCCTCCGAAATCTGGGAAACTATTCATGCATAAATCGTTTCTCTACACTCAAATGGTTGTTATTGCTTTCTAATCAACAGCGTCATTTCAGACGAAGTAATAAAACTGGATGGTTACCACCATCTTTATAACAAGTAAGCTTTATTCGGATAGAAATTATACAATTGTACATTTAAAGGAACATTACAGAATTGGTAAGAGAAAAAAGTTAAAATATACTTTTGATCACAGATTTACATAAAACGTACACGGTCTAATGATGATGATAGTAGAAAACATCCCTAAAAATATTTATGTCTGAAACGCCATATTTGATGAGAAATGAATAAACTAATTTTCTGATTGGAGTTTATCGCTCAGTGAGCGTTTTATTCATTTGCTGAATCTAAATGATTTCATGCAAATGTGTAATCGTTTTTTCCTTATTTTCTCGTGACCCAGATGGCCGATCCATCTCAAACTTCTACAGGTTTGTCAGTTTATGTATATGGTGGATTACATAAAGCGCTTACACTGCCAGCAACTGTTTTGTTAGCAAAAACCAATTCTGTAATGTTCCTTTAAATGGTTATCAGTATCTTATTGTTGTAATTAACGACACGTTGTGGTTGTATGCCTACTACCTGCCAGAATAGAAAACACGTAGACAAGAATTCATGTGAAGTAATTACTGTTGTCTTATTCTTAATCACAAATAGGGGCGAAGCAGAGTGTAAAATGTGATTAAATTCGTTTGGTTTATAAGGTGTAGAAATGGAATTTATTCAAATTGTATATCGATGTGTAATTTCAACAGTTTTGCAATAGTTGCGTGGCTTATTAATTTTCGCCGACAGTATTTTTGTTAGATTTTTATTTGTTTTTCCTAACGATTTTTTTTACATAATTTTGTTCAAAACGAATACAATGTTTCGCTTTACATTATGCAATTTACGATTTAAAAATTCAAGTAACATTCAAATTAATGTTTGTACATGTTTGGTGAACGTTAAATAATGATGTAATCCCGGCAATACTTTTTTGTTTTTTGTTTTTTATTTACTATCATATACAATATTTATTTCTTACGTATTTTAATTCTTGCTTAATTCTTTTAAATCATATTTTCGGTATGAATCACACAAACTGTACTGTATTGGATTTAGTTTTCAGAACAAGTAAAAGCTTCACATTTAAAAGTGGTAGACTGCAGTAAATCTGTTTATGTTGTTGTCTTGGTAGCAATGTGCTACGATTATAAAAGCAAAATGGCAATTAATAATGGTTGAGTAAAAATTATTTCAAAATTCAACCTTTCAATGCTTTGATCATTTGACTTCATCTATCATCACTCGCTTGAGTACATTAGTATGCCGATGTAAATAAAATGTATAATGTATAACAAATAAATCTGATGTCAAAATGTCGTATATCGATGTCACAATATTTTAGTTTAAATGACGTCACAATTGGATCGATCGTATTTCACCCTTCTGTGATCTAATAAGCTACAAGACTCAGACACTGCTGGGTCCGCGTTCTACAATAAGCAACAATCCTCTGTGTATTTTGACATAAATAAAATATGCCGATTGGCACTTCTACTCAATAAGTAGTTGTTTTAAATGTCTGCAGAATCAACAAGTGCGTCCTAAATACATTCATATAAATGGCGTGGCTTGTGGAGGAAATATGAACTAATGTGCATTCATTGGGAATTTTTGTTAATATTAATATTTTTAATTATAGGGTACATTTATTTTGAGCCATGTGTGTCCTAAATGACAATCCTTGGATTGATCCACACACACACACACAACAATTGTTGAGCTCCTGACATAGATTTTTCAACTAACATGGACAGAACATGGCTTTACATTTCATCTATATTTGATTTGGGCAATAGTCCAAACGCAATCGTAGGGTGTTGGGAAGATTTATGGTTGTGAAATCTCTTATTTTGCCCAAGGTTACCTTTTGAATTCTAACACTCCACAATCCTCCCCAATGATTTATTAAGAATCTGGAATCTATTCGTATACGTTTATTTTTAAAGGGTTATTTGACAGAGTTATCAGAAGATTCAAATCTATAGCGCAAGGTGGGTCACAATGATGGACAGTGTTATGACAGGCTGCTAAAATAGAGACTTCTGGTTGGACTTTCCTTTTTTTTTTCCAATTTACATAATTAACTTTTTCTTGAAGAGGGCTATTCACCCCTGCTGTTTTTTTTTTGATAAATGATCTTACTGCTTGAATATATAATGCAGAATAACTCCTTAACTATAGGTACAACAGTACCATAGAATTTGAGTTATCCCATGTGTTCATTACAAACACTGGAATAGCAAGAGTGTTTTCTTGGTGTGTGATCTTCGAGTTGAAAGGGGGGAATTTCTACCATGGTTGATATTATGGCTAAACTTGGTGTTTAGACTAATTTCCATGAATATGGAGGGATAATCAAGGAAAATACTCCTTTGGTACGTTGTTGATGGGTACCGGTATGGCAAGTATCTGCTTCCCTTTCATTTCATTCAATTGTAGGCTTCTCTTGAAGGACAAACAAATGCTCCAACCGCATTTACAACTGCCTTACATCTGTTTAATTGTAGACTATAATTACTGGTTCTAAATGGATGATACTTGTAATATTCCTAGCGTTATAAATAACACTAGACTACGGTGGTTTCAATATAGATTAGTCCACAGCATTATTTGTGTTAAGTCATTATTAGAAGAACAAAAATTAAACAAACATATTGAAAAATGAATAAAAGAATTCTGTGAACCATCATTCAATTAGAGAGTGAGACACTTGCTCATTAATTTTGTAGATGTAAGTTCCCAGCTATGTTTTGGACCAAATTCAAGAAATGTAAAAAGAAATCCATAATTATTCTGTTTGTCATAACTGGGGAAATAAACGGAGTGCTCTTCAATGGGATAATTCCGTTGTGCCATTTCCACATTAATAAGATGAAGCAGAACGCTAGCAGACCAGCCCTTGCACTATGGAAAATAAATTTAAAACGGTGGTAACAAATATATATCAATTACAAATTATTATACTGTAAAGACCAAACGAAATGAAACTCATTTATGTCAAGGTTAATATGCCGTATTTTTAGAAGTGCAACATTGGTCAAGTTATGTTGCCATGGTTTCGTAAGTAGTTTAAAATTAAATTAAAAAGGAATTATGCAGATTAAATAAAACATTGCCTCACTGGGATACAAATGAGGGACACAACAAAATAAAATAAGCCTCGAATGTTTGGATCGATAAAAACATGTCTGCTTTTTAGTAATTCCTACTGTGCATGACTTTACTTGCAGTGGATCAGCGTTTTACATTGTGCAATAAGTTCTGGACTTCATTTGTAAATTTTGACGGCAAAACACAAGACGACTGTAACTATTCTGCTCAAAGAGTAAGTGATTTGATATAATTGTTATAAAAGTCATGCAAATAAAGCTGTAACTATCACAATAAGTGCGTCTTGTATGAGAATATTACACATGTTATGCGGGCCGTTTGTGTTTGTATGTTGGGTTCTTTAACTAGACATGTTTGCAAGTATGCATTTAAAGAAACATTACAGAATTGGTTTTTGCTAACAAAACAGTTGCTGGCAGTGTAAGCACTTTAATCCACCATAAACATAAACTGACAAACCTGTAAAAGGTTGAAATCGATCGGCCATCTGGGTCATGAGAAAATAGTGAAAAACCGATTACACATTTGCATGATATCATATAGATTCAACAAATGAATAAAACGCTCACTAAGCGATAAACTCCAATCGGAAAATTAATTTATTCATTTCTCATCAAATTGGCATTTCAGACAGAAATATTTCAAGGGATGTTTGTCTACTATCATCATCATTGGACCGTGTAAGTTTTATGTAAATCTGTGATCAAAAAGTATATTTGAAGTTTTTGTCTTACCAATTATGTAATGTTCCTTTAACAATAATATGATTACGGTACATTCCATCCAACATCACAACATAAGAAAAATAAAAAAACATGTTTTTTATTGTTTTGTTTCAGATCGCATTTGAGCTGAACAAACTACGCATCATGAACGTGTGGGTGTGTATGTGGTTACCAACCATGGCTTACTTCTTCAGATTGAGTAAGTTTTCTGCACAATTCATTTTAGGAACGTCATGAAAAAGATAAACATAAAATTACAGACATTATCTCAATTACAATGTAATAATTTGTTACTTTTGTTCCTTTATTTTGTTTTATTAAGTAATAAACTACAAAGAGATAAGACTGCGTTTATCTAAATAAATATTTGGCTGAACAAAGACAAATTTACTAGAGCGGGATTTGAACATACGACCTCCAGTTTGATATTGGGTGCACTACCCACTGAGCTATCTTGTCCTTATTGTGGACTCCCTATTTTGTCAATTAATTATTTCGGGTTGCAAGTCAAAAAACATCCAACCTTCTACAATTTGATTTGTTGTCATTGAAACCTCATGTTTAAGTAAAAAAAAAAAAATAGTAAAAATGGATATTACATCATCAGTTAAAAACCCAATATTTCGATATCAATCTAATCCAGGTGAAAGCTAATTGTATTTTACTGATAATTACGACAATTGGTGTTTTGTTACTCAAATCAAGATGAAACACTTTAAGTTTTGTAAGTAAACCAATACAATTTTATATATATTGTGTTTGCTTGCAGTTCTGGCTGATGTGTGTTACGTTGGTCAAGAAATAGTCGGTACCCGTTACAAATGGGTGCTAGATGTCCGCGACCCGTGCGAGTGCACCAGGATACGTCTCGGGGGAGTCAACACTATTCCCCCGGCAAACAGATCGGCCAATTCACAGTACATGGAGGATCTAGTCCTCGGTGGTGACGTTCAGCGAATCAGAGAGTGGCTGGATTGCCCGGAAAAGACAACCGTGGAAGCAGGTACGTCGTAATTAATTGATCCAAATATATATAAAAATTATTGAGCAATGATAAAGACATATCTGTCTGTAAAACCCTACAGTGAGGGCTGCTGCTGAGGTTAGCACATGCTGACACAATATTTCAATATTTATATTGTCTTAACTATTTTGACACCAGTTATGCGGCTCATTTTTTGTCTCTGTTTAAAAAAAAAATCTTCCTTGTACGAATATATATTTTCAAGGATGCACCAAACGAAACAGGAGAAAATTCGTGCGCCAAACTGATTATCATAATTTGTAAACCCACGACCTGTTTGTATAAAACTGTTTGTTGGGATCACGCAATTAACAGATTTTGTAATTATAGCAAGTTATCACAACCTGGGGGTTCTGTGCTTCAACTTTTGAGGAGACTTGATAAATTTAGGCTTTAATGTTGGTCCTATTTGGCTTGGAGGGGGGGGGGGGGTGGTGGAGGGTGGAGGGAGGCACTTTTACTCGATTTGTGTACACTCTCTTACATGAACGAGTCCAAGAACGAAAACAAACCATCTCGTCAAGTTGTGTACTTCTTATATTGGTTTTAAATCTTCGGCGAAGTCCTCGGTCATAAAAATCTATACATTGATTGAAATAATTCAAAAAAAATGTTATTATGATAACAAATATTTGAAAAAAACTCAACCCAACAAACAAAAAAACACCCCATACAAAAGCAAGCAAACAAACACCACAACACCTCCAAAGCATCAAACAACCCAACACCACAACAAAACAAAAATCAGAAAAACAACAAAACATGCAGTCAATAAACAACAAGCAAAACAATCGCACAAAAAACACAACAAACAAACAAGCAAACCCCTCAAATACAAACAAAAAAGCCAACACAAAACAAACATTCGAAAGACATACAGGCATCCGTGTTTAGTGAAGCGACATTGTGGGCTTTCCCCATGTGTTTTCTATTTTCCCTATTCCAATTGTTCCTGTTAAAATCATTGCGGGTTAACCCCACAATGTCAAAACACCACACAAGCACAGCTCATACCTACAAAATCACCCCACAATGTATATCTTGTAAGCACAGACAGAAGTCATAACACAAGACGGACAGACAAACAAACAAAAGACCCACAACAGGAAAATATCTCAACCAAGACTAGACCATAAAAGACACAACACAAAACAAGCAAGACAAAAGTCTAAAGAGTTGTAATGAAACAAATACAGCGTCAGAAGGCAGCCTTTAATTTAAAAACTGGATTGAATGCGACTTCAAGAAATCAGCTTTGCAAAACAAATATATGGTTACCTAACTGCCCTTGATTTCGTGGATTTGTATGCGACTGCCAGAAATCAAGTTTGTTCCTTTATTAATGATCGATTCCGCGGATTTTATGCTACTGCCGGGAATCAGTTCTGCTGAATATGTCACAGATTTAATTGGATATGATTTCGCGAATCTTAAAGGGACATTTCAGAATTGGTAAGAAAAAAAACTTGTAAAATATACTTTTTGATCACAGATTTACATAAAACTTATACGGTCTAATGATGATGATAGTAGAAAACATCCATTGAAATATTTCTGTCTGAAATGCCATATTTGATGAGAAATGAAGAAACTAATTTCCCGATTGGAGTTTATCGCTCAGTGAGCGTTTTATTCATTTGTTGAATCTATATGATTTCATGCAAATGTGTAATCGGTTTTTCACTATTTTCTCGTGACCCAGATGGCCGATCGATCACAAACTTCTAGTTTTGTCAGTTTATGTATATGGTGGATTACATAAAGTGCTTACACTGCCAGCAACTGTTTTGTTAGCAAAAACCAATTCTGTAATGTTCCTTTAAGCAACTGTCGGAAAGCAGTTTAGCTAAAGCGTTTTTAAGGGCTTTTTCAGTCTTGACTTTTAACGTGACCTCGCGACTTTCATGCAACTGTCGGAGATCTTCTTTAGCTAAGAATATGTGATATTAAATGCTTTTACTAATACTTATCCCAGGCCATATAAAACTAATTAAAATACAATGTATTTCCACGATATTTATGTGCAATGTGTTGGAGACTGCCGCATTGCCCCGCATTTTGAATAAACCACAGTATCAAACCTGAAAAAACTAGGTTGTCCCACTTGAAGTCAATGAATTTCTCTCGCCACGATTCCTGTCTTGTGGCCTGTGTGGTAAAGAAGATCAAATGGCTGTGCGGCGCGGTGCGTTGTATTTGGATCGTTTTAAATATTGTTACGTGTTCCCTGATCTTATAATGTAATGAGTAGGACGTTACCATCAGTTACTGCGCCCTCTATCAACGTGTTTCAAATCTAGACCAAAATATGAAATATTTGAATTTTCAGTGGTTTTGTTCGAAGGCATTGCATGGGGGCAACTCTTATTCCATATTGTAAATTGAAAAACAAAACAAAGTTTGAAAAACACGATTTCGTTATCACGACGTCATCTAGCCTTGATTGCAAGGCTTTGTAATAGTTTGCTTACTATGAAGCTAAAAATGTGAATAACCACAGCCGCACGAATGCGATGCCCGAATGCGATGCCCGAATGCAATGCAACTCCTGTTCCGGTCTCCCCGACTGTCTTTAAACAGCACACCACGCTCTCACACCCAAGGAAGCACACACACGCTCGTTTCCACAGTCACACCGCTATTCCACACACCGCTATCGCCCACAATCCTAGCCCGTGAGCCGTCAGGTTCATCACGGGCTAGGATTGTGGGCGATAGCGGTGTGTGGACAATAGCGGTGTGTGTGGGGGGCTGTGTACAGGCGCTGTGTGTGTGCATGGTGAGAGTGCGGTGTGCTATTTTTTTTAGAGTCAGTCGGGGGACTGGGGTTGTATCGCATTCGGGCGGCTGAGGTTTTAGTATCCTTGCTCTATGGTTTTAGGCGGAGTACTTGTCTACACAGCCTTGATATCAAGGCTAGACGTCATCAGGTTTCAAATTACATTAATTCAAAGTGTAGTATTTAAAAACTCAAATCTTCTGAACCACATGCCATTTAGTTTTAATAATTTGTGCATTTCTGGAGTTTTAAGCACATGTAACATTTTGTTTTGAAATGTAGCACCAGTTTGACCTTCACTTCCGTTACAAACAGGAAGTTCAAAAAAAAAATTGTATCACAAGTCATAAAGTCATATCTTTGTGCCGTCTTGTAGCTAATGACATTTTATACTTTTTATTCAAAATATTATTACTATTATTAATATTATTATATCTTTCTGGTAATGAAACCAAGGGACCCTCAAAAGCAACTAGCACTGTGACCCGTAGGGCCTGAAGGTACCTGTGTGGAGAAAACGATGAAGAAATGTCAGTTTTAGATGTGGGAGGAAAACCCCAATTAGGAAAAACCCACACAATCAGTTAGGGACTGTAAACCCAACCCAATCGAACCGGGGCCCACAGAGATGAAAGGCAGGGGAGAAAACCACTGAGCCAACCTGACTGCCCTATAGCCCCTGTTTGACCTTTTCCACCGGTTCAAACGGGAAGTTCAAAAATATATGTAACTTTTCCCGAATCACATGTCATAATGTCATACCTTTGTGCAGTCTTGTAGCTAATGACATTATACTTTTTATTAAAAATATAACCCCTGTTTGACCTTTCCTACAGGTTCAAACGGGAAGTTAACAAGAAAAAAAAAATCACTTTTCCCGAATCACATGTCATAAAGTCCTATCTTTGTGCGGTCTTGTAGCTTGTGATACGACTTTTTGACAATTTCATACTTAAACTGTTTTAGGAGTTAAGACGTCCTTGCGCTGACGCATCGATATGACACAGACATTTTGGAGAACATAAATAAAATAAGCACGAAAACAAAATAATGTGGACTAACTTGAAATGTATTAGAGATTAAGAAATTACCACGAGTGTTTGTATACATTCATGTTGATCAATCACGGGCTTACACCGGTCGGGCTTCGGCACTGAGTTAATTGCTCGCCTTAACATACGCAGGATGTTTTAGTTTTAGTAAGGAAGGACGGTCTCCAAGGACTGTTGGCCAATTGACATTCGAAGTTGCTGGAGATTGTGAAGGTTTATCAAACGTTTGCATCACTTAGTTTGAAGTTTTGCTTTTTTAGGGCCGCCATGTTGGGTGCATGTTTGTCCTTTATGCGAGTAGGTCAATTTATGGCTAATTCCCGCTATCATCAATTGCCGGATTCCTTGCTGTAAATCAGTAAATGTTCAATTTCAAGATGTTGGATTGCCTTCAGTCCCCCCCCCCCCATCCCCACCTGTTCCGCATCACAGAGATAATTAAAATAGAAATCGGGATCAGATTGGATGACAGTTGTATTCCCCATGACAGTATTCTTAGATGAAACTTCCTGTATTTTCCCCCCAATTTTAGATACGACATTGCTGCTGGAGCAGACGTCAACGCTCGACGTGACGTCATCATCTGCAGCAGAGTGTGACCAAGTAGAGCTTAAAGTTCTCCAACATCAGCCTACATCTTATATGGCCACTTCTCTCAACGAGCAATCAGTCTGGGTACTAGACTTCAGTCTGTCGCAGGATGCGTGGGGAGTTATTTACCTCAATTGCACCAACGATGGAAAAAACAACATGTTTAAGCTGAGTAAGTTAAAGTAACGATATAAATAGGGTTACTCTCAACGGTCGGCGGTAACCCAAGAACAAACTTAAAATAATTATAGCATAACCAACAAAGACCGATATCAGTTGGAATGCTAATCACCCAGGATGAAAACGATAGATTTAGTTCTCTGCGCGACCAAAATAAACCTTTAATTTACCACATCAGAAAAAAATCTTTTGCTTTGACCACTACAAAAAAAGGAGAGCATTTTGCCAGATATTTGACTTATAATAATAGTGAATTTAGGAGCATTTGTATTATGATTGTACTTCAATATTAATTGAATTTGTATATTTTAACTCCATGGGAAATAAACTACTTGAAGATTAGTAAACCCACTTGAATACATTGATTACACATCTTAAAAACAAAACCAATAATAATACTAATAATAGTGACATCATATATAGCGCAGCATCCACCAATCAATAAGGTCCTCAAGGCGCTTGAACAAAGAGAAACACATCTTATGACTTCTTTTAAAGATTCTGAGACCGATTCAAGATTATGTGACCTTCACATTGCTAAATTTCTTGCAGAGAAAAAAAATAAAGAAGTAAAACAGCGACAATGTAAAACAATGGTCTTTCCGGGACACGGTAACACGTGCTTTTCCGATCGCGCGAAAAACGGCACCTTCTTGTTACCATAACTTCCGTATACATTTGTCGATTCTGTTCAAACTTCACAAGGAGGCTTTCAGGGATATTGTCTACGAGTTGGAAAGAAAGGCTGAGAAAATAAATTTTGGGTTTAGAAATGTTGAATTTGAAAATTAACACATTTGTCTAAACTTGTCGCTGTAGAGTTATGTCAAGGTTAATGACTACATTAGACTACTGGATATAAACCCAACTTTTTTTTTTTTTTTTGGGGGGGGGGGGTCAATTCCAGTTTAAATTCCGGTTTGAACCGTAAGACAAGTTCAATTTGGGGTCATATGTGTGCAACATTCCTAGTAACAAAACGAACAAAAACAACTGTTCGGGCTATTGTTCGAACCCCTTAAACATATGCAACTCTTTTAAATATGTATTATCATTGGTTTTGCAGACATCTTGGACAATCAGATAGAAGTAGAAACTCCATCAGCTGGTGTAGTCGGACAACAAGCAAACATCGGTACAGCTCGACACACCGTGACCATTGGCGATGGAAAACTGACACTAGACACTACCACCTTGATCGAGACATCCAAGCTGGACTTAAAAGGATTGGCCTTTGTCCAGTTTAATTGTAAATCAGGAGAAGATTGTGTTTGGACTCTTCGTGGAGTCCCATGTTCTTGGAAATCGTTTTAAAATATTCTGTGCTTTGTGTTCAAATAAATATTTAAAAAAAAAGGAAAGAAAAAAAAACTTCGAATAATTAATTTGATTCAATTTTTCAAAGAAAAAATATATTCAGTCAGCCTAATTAATATGGGTTTTGAGGCATTGCATGGTGAGGTACCAGTATATATTCGGTTTGCGGTAACACCATGTGTAACAAATATCTACTTGCTGTGTAGATTTGTTCTTTAGAGAACTTGTCTTGCTATTTATTATACTACCGCGGAGAAGGTTTTTCGGAATTCGGGAGACTTCTCAGTTCTGAAAAGAACTGTCCTGCTTATTAACTACTACCTGGGCGGGAGGTAGAAAATCGGCCTGGACTACTACTTTAGCTTGTGGATCGGGGGGACTTCTCGTAATTAACTGCACTGCCGCGGAGTGAGTTCTTTTGGTCTCAACGTTTCGACTAGCTTGCTCTAGTCATCGTCAGGAGACTGAAGAGTGTAAGACATGCTGGACTATTTATAAGGATTCAGAGGTTTCAGTGTAGAGTCATTCACTGCTCCAGCAAGACAAGTTCTCTAAAGAACAAATCTACATAGCAAGTAGATATTTTTACACATGGTGTTACCGCAAACCGAATAAATACAGCCTAATTAAGTTTGAATCAATTTTAACCCTGCGATGCCGTTTATTCTTTGGATGCCCTATGGGACAGCATCGTGCAATCCGTTGGGAAAACGTGTATACCTCTTTAAAATGTTGATTTCAAACTTTTTTTTCAAAACATTGTAGAGACAGTTTGGCAAACAAAAAATATAATAATAATAGTGTATTTTGTTTACACTGCACAACTGCGATTTTTGTTGTACACTACCCTATATAAAAAGTGTTTTATAACTGGGATTCGAATCCATGGGTCATACTACCTAAAGGGTCATAGGTCATGTCAATCGGGCCTGTCTGTGGAAAGAACTTAAAGGGTTTCACCTTTTTTGCAAAAAAATGAACAAGTAATTCAATTTTAAGGATAATTATTTTATATATATATATATATATATATATATATATATATATATATATATATATATATATATATATATATATATATATGTATGATCATTTTTGTTTTGTTTTTTGTTTGTTTTTGTTGTTTTTTTTTTGTTTTTTTTGGGGGGGGGTTATGTAGGCCATCAGAGGGTTTTAATGAGCAGTAAGAACACGGAGTAGTATTGTGTTCAACGTACGCTCATGTCACCAGACTACATCAGAAACCTTTGCAGTATCAATACTTGCCACGTTTCATCGAGAATTAACAGAATTAGAAGAGCTTACAAATGGTCGTAGACAGTGTTCATGTTTTGTGTGATCAACCATTTACACAAAATAACAAGCTTGTGAAAATTTGGGCTTAATCCGTCGTGTGAGTCAGGAGTAAATAATGAAAAATCATGTTCAATTTTCCGCATGTAATTTCAAACAAAACATTACACATACATGTTACCATGCTTGTGAATTTAACACAAGATGTGTGTTTTTCTGACTTGAATTCCAAACCCCGGGAAACTCCCGGGAAATAACTATTACCTTAAAAAAATAGCAAACCCTATATTTGAGGGTGTAGGGTTAAGCGAGATAAAACCGGGTACTGGGCGTTCATCCCCCCCCCCCCGGAAGAACAAAAATGTGTAAAACAAACATAATGGTGTTTAGATCTCCTTGGAATGCTGAAGTTATACCAGGATATATCAATTTTCGAGTTGTTAATGTTTTAGAGTGCTACCTGGATCCAAATGACCATATTTCAACTACTCTGGACGCTCATTACACTTTAAACACTTCCTTGACCCGGATCCGGACCCGTGGGGCTTGATCCATTTCTGTGTAAAACAAAACACAAGGAAAGGGTCGAAATGACTCATTTTGTAACCACTTTTCTGGTTAGCCTGACCTAGTGATGGGTTAGGCACCACTGGACCAGGAGTCTGGGTCAATTTTGACCCGGGAGTTTTTTTAGATTGCATAAACTGAGATGATATAAATATTAATTTAGCGTTTTAAGTAAAGCTGTAATATGCCAATATGTCAATTTTTTTTGTTAGAATAAAATTCGTTCAAAATTAATTCATGCAGATTGCAAGTTGTTTTATGTGAGATCTCATAATGAGTAATCAGCCTTATTTATGAACGGTATTCTTTGAAATTTAAAATCGTTCATTGTGAAACCAGGGAGATTTTTGCAAGGAGTTGATACGCAGGTCTGATCAAGTTACTTTTTTACCTCTGAAAATCAGCGAACAATCTTTACTTGGTTTGACTTATTGGTTTAAACCCAAACTTTAAGGCTACCAGATAATCGGGGCAATCTGTGAAACATAATAATATAGAAAAAAAAAAATAATAATAATAATATAGAGAAGTAGTACCAATTATTAAAAACCTAACTACAACCAGTTCAAGTAAATAGCATATCTTCTTATGCAAACCGTCAAATCAACAAACTTTTGGCTCTACAATTTCACTGCATTACACCCAAACAGTAGGCCTATACTTATTGTACTAGGTATTACATTTGAAGTTCAACTATTTCTCAGCAAACCACTACGTGCGTGAAAATGACTGCATAACAACCAAGCAGATATTTAACATACTTGATGAATTAACTGCAAGTTCAATTATCATGAATAGTATACATGCATGAGGGTTTCTACAAACACAAGTTGCCTTCGTAATACCTTCTGTTTTAAATCATAACTCTTTAGTGATTCAATATTCCATACCTTCAATAAAATAACTTTGTCGTCGCTTTGGTGAGTTGCCTATGAGTAATTTATGAGCTTCAACAGCCACGTCGGTGGTCGGGATATAACTGAAGACGGAATATGTTCATTCCTATAATTCATAATTAAGTTCATAACGAGGAACATGAAAAAATGTAATTCGACCGAATATTAGTTACTAGATGTCTTCTTATGGTCTAGAAATACCGATACACCATTTGTAATTGAAAATGCTTGGCTGGCACTAGGTATACATTCTACAAAGGGGTCATAAACGTTAATTTAATTAAACATAGCGCAATAGAACAGTTGTTAAATGTTGACCAACACATGAAACCTTATGAAACCTTCACATAACTTATCCGCAATATTTCTTCAAGATTTTTATTCAAAATCTCCTGCCGTAAATTGTAGGCAGTGAATACTCTGCAGGAGTACTATATAGTTTTTAATAGTTCTAATTACGAGATTTACGGCACTCAAAAGCTACACATTTTATTATACAGTCAGCATTTCTGAGGGTTTGTTACAATCATTATCTTCTACTTTTTCAACTCACCAATTCATTTGCCTGAACGTCATACTGTTGCCAGGGGGTCTTAACATTGGTAATCCCAAGAAGTCGCAACGCATTAAACTAATTTAGCTGAACTCAAAGTGCGTTTATAGTGTCAATTCACATTTTAATCGGCCTTCAAAATGTAGTAGCTTATATATCAAAGATAACATAACAGTACTTACTGTTGATTTTACAAACTTTAAAAAACAATTAAAAACTTCTTCTTTTTTTTAAAGCCCGCGTGTCGCGAATCTGACTATGTCTAAACCAAGACTCATCAAGCACGCCACGATAGCACATCCCATTGTTTACATGCTCAGCTCCGCAATAACTGTCGCTGTCCCATGGATGAATCCCAGATATTTCACTAAACCCATCAGAATCTAAACTGATTTCCTCTCAGTTTTCTTCACTGGAGTTTTCTGAGTCAACCATGCTTGCTTCTTGTGAAATATTTGCAGCGACTGAATGCGTGGTCACGAATACAGGGCGTGGTCACTTCCACCATGCTTCCACACGCAATCAGTCGCTGCAGATATTTCACAAGAAGTAAGCATGTCTGACTCAGAAAACTCCATTGAAGAAAACTGGGAGTGTAGATTCCGATGGGATTAGTGAAATATCTGGGAATTCGTCTGGGAGTTCATCCATAGACAGCGACGGTGTAGAGCCTCAGCCTGATAGCGACGATGACGAGAATGAGGTAGAAGTTGTTCGCCGAGCTGAGCCGTACAGGGTCGAGCCATTGGCAAGACAACGCGTGCAGCAATACGACGAGGCAACTTTAAGCTTGAACTTAATACAGGGCAAGCCGAGACTTTGTTTCATATAAACGGTCTCGTCCACACAATCATCCTTAATGTGTGCTGAGCAAATATAATGCCTAGAAGAAATATTCAATTGGAAGTCGGAGCGTGTGTTGTTTACAAACCGAATCCATGCTCGCTGTATCGCAACATCTTTGGGAAAAGTCAACCAAAATATTTCGGGGTTTTTCCACTTATTGCGAGTGCATCAACCCACGACACACATACTGGCAGCAACACTTAACTTCGTTCGCCAAATCTAACCCCCACCCCCCCCCCCCCCAAAAAAAAAAAACCAAAAAAAAACAAAAAAAAACAAAAAAAAAAAAAAAAAAACCACTCAAATCGAGTGACATGTGTCGAGTAAACTCCAAACAGTACAGTCAGACTGCAAAGCTAAGCTACTTCCGCGTTACGTGATTTTCTTGTTGTCATGTTTGTGACGTTTTCTGGGGTCACGCGCATACTAATTACGTTTTCGTAAAAGCTCCGGTGAGTTAAAAAAAATGCCGGGTTCGTCAGATCTTTTTCAGTGTAAAACAAACAGATAACGTTTAGGTAATATTTTATTTAGATTCAGTAGGACTTGTTTTATAATAATTATACTTATACTTCTTTCCCTGTTGACATGAACGCTATAAACACACTTTAACGAACTTTAACATAACGGTTCCCTACAGTCGACCTAGTCTCATCTTGTGGGCAAGTGCAGGAATGAACCCCAAAGTCCAGAAAACGGGAATAAGTTCCAAGCCAATTTGCTGCAGGTATTTCAGCTATGACGTCCAGTCTTATTCAAATGCCCCGTGCTCAGAACTTTACTTTAATTACCAATTAAAGGATTATTCTCCGAGTGGACCTATTATCTCACACATTCCAATTCTACCTTCATCGCAACTCGGTATTTAATTTACGGGTGTGGCGTTCACGAACAACTTAAAATACTTTCTAGTACGTAATCGAAGACCGAAACTACGAGGTCAGCTGGTTACAGTAAATTTCATCACATTCGATGCTGATGTCCCCACTGGTGTCCAACTGTTTCTACTTACTCAGGTGTTCCCCTCCCCCCCCCCACCCCCCCCCCCCCCCACGCAAGTGTGTAATGACCTCCAATCGTGAACCCTCCTTTGTTCAACTCTTTGTCCTGGCAAACGTGGACCCCAATGTTTTCCTTTGTGATAGCAAATGTGGACCGATTGTCCCTATTGTTATAAGTCCTCGGTTTGAATGCCACTGCAAACTCACACCCACACAGCCTCTTCGATAACACTCCCCTGTGCACCGGAGACTTACAAGTGACGTCATTAAAAATCGTCGATGAATGCGTAACAAAAACAGTTAAAATCCCAGAGATAACGATAAAAAAATCGTTGTACCTGCAAGAGGGTATGGAACATGATTGCAATACTTTGTAAAACAGATATATTTTCAAGGCGCGGACGGTCAGGCGTCTTAGGCGATAACAATACCCCATTTAGCCTATTGACAAAGGGGTAAACAAAACGGACTAAAAGTAAGATCAACATTTTGGAAGGTATGTTAAATTTATGACATTTCAACCGATTAGTATCCCCTGGAGATATACATTTATTGGAGTCTTTGAGTATATACAAGCACAGTGCCAGTAAAGTAGCGACCACAACCTGTTTTCCCGCTACTTTGGCAAACCAAGAATTCAGAGAATAATATTGAATTCCTCATCCCTCTTCAATATACATGCTTTCCTGATATCTTTGAAGGGTTTTATTTCCCTTATTAATTTGTGTTAACGCATCTCAGCTCAAATAAGCAATTTGTTCTTACTTTCTTTGTCATGACTGGGCAGTGCTAAATATTTTATTACGGCAAAGACCCAGATGCATTGTGTACATAATCGTTGATAACCAAACCATGCATATTGGCAAGCGTTTGAAGGGCATTATACAACGTATACAATTAATGATTCATACCCATTTCAGTACACTGTACAAGACCAGACTATGGTTTTTGTAGGCATTAGTTAATAGACGTGATGACAAATTATTTTAAGAAAACTACTTGATCTGCTAAGATTGTGGTGGGTTGGATAAAAATGTTGTAAAAATCTACAAGATCCTTCAGCCGATACAACATTTCCCATACCTACATAACAACTTTATAAGTTTCAACTTCATCTACTCTTATATAAGGAAGTTAGTCAGAGAGAAGCAATCATGACACACAACGGAACAAAGTCACTATGAGTCTGTTGGATGAATATTATGACAACATATTTTTACAATCCAATAGTCCGCTGATGTTTTGCAACATTATTGCCAATAGACACAACATGTTATATGAAGGGTGGGTTTAACGGATTGGACTGGTAGTTATGATTTTAAAAGCATTCATTAGCTTGTCATTGAGGCAAAAGTAGTCGAGTAATACAAAACAAAACATTTTTTAACGTCCAGGTTTAAAAAAAAAAAAAAAAAAAAAAAAAGGAGGAAGCGGGATTTTTTATTTTATCTATTTCAAGATGGCCGCCATTAGAGATGTCCGTAAACGACTTTTGTTATTAAAAAACTACATTCACGATCACATAATCACATTCGCGAACCATGATCACAATTGCACATGGGACCACTGCAGCCATGATTTTAGATTCAATCTACCAATATTACGGACGCTTTCGCCGTGGTAGTTGGTAATGGCAAATCGAAAAGCATTTAGTCTAGGCCACGGCAAGTTCATAGACTCATGCAAAGACATATTTAGCAACGGCACGGTAGCTACACGATGTAGAAAGTAACCGAGAGAGTCAATATAGAAAACTACAAACTACGAACTCGCAAGTATTTCGACGGATTTGTTGTAATTTTATTTATTTTTTTCTCATTTTGGGGAGAAAACAATGTTTAAAAAATAAATCCAGGCGGCCTCAAAAAGGGAAGCGGGCGAGGACGCGAAACATGTATTTTACTTTTTTTTCGCCTTATCAAATTTATGGACATTTTTTTTTAAAATAAGATTTCCAGTGTCAACATATGTTGAAAATCAAGTAGGGCTACTTGATTTTCACCGAAATATATTTATGAAATTTGCTGAGAGTTCAGATTTTAAATAGTATCTTGTTCGTTGTAAGCATTTTGGGCTTTGAATTGTAAAAGTTCTCAGAAATGTCAATGTTTTGTAAAACCGGGTTAAGAGTCAATGCTGACAATGGGTCTGAAGCAAGGACCCAAAATTTATAAAGTTTGTTGCCATATTATCAATTCTACCATTTTGGTAGCCTCTGGAGTTGTAGATTTCTGGGAGATTACCGGAACAGTATCAAAATTACTTGAAAAGTTAACAAAATAAGCTTTCAAAATAACATCTCTATTTTTGTAATTTTTTTATTTTTTTAGGACCAGGATAAGAAAAAAATAAATAAATCAATACATGGACTAAAAGTAAAATTCACATTTTTGAAACGTTTGTTGAAAATGATGACATTTCCACCATTTGATAACCCCTTGAGTTGTATTTTTTTTTTTACATTTTATGAAGCGCCAGTAAAGTAGCGACCATTTGTTTTTCCCACCACTTAGGCACAAAATAATTCAAAGAATAATGTTGACTTTCTCATCCCTCTTTAGTATACATGCTTTCCTATTATCTTTGAATGGATTGGTTTTACTTATTAAATAATCCGTTGCCATAGTATCTAAGCTCCATTTAGCAAATTGTTTTTACTTTCTTTTTCATGGCTGAGCAGTGCTCAATATTTTATCAAGGCATTGAGTTCATAATGGCTGATAACCAAACCATGCATATTTGAAGAAAACATTAAAGAACAACTTGATATGCTCAATCTACAACAACCTCCCTCAGTGCTATGTGTAACACTGTTCATACATACAATATAGTTGTAATGTCGGTCAAACAGTTTTACTGTTCCCCCCCCCCCAACAGAAAATTATAGTGATGTGTGACTCAATTAAATGCAATGTGGGAACCCAAGAAGCCGCCGTATGCGGCGGCAATCTTGGATTTTGTGATTTTTGCCCGTATTTAGGGGTTCAACCTAATATTTCCAACTTTTCATGTCCCAAAATACCATAGAATCGCCAACCAGGCCCCATCATTGTAACCTTAGAGGAAATGCCAAAAACAAAAAACAAAAAAAAATGTAAAAGACATACAAAATTGACAAACCAACGACTATAGCGTCCAGAACAGTGAAACCAGTACTCAAAATACAATGTTTCTGATTATTCCAAAATATACAATTTTGCAAAGTGCTTCAGCAATTGGACAATAATACTGTCTGTTGGAAAAACCAGCACCCACTTGCAGAAAATGTGCTCTCTCCAGGCCTGATTACGGTTGTCATGGGCACCGCACTCTGAAACATTCGCCGTGCAGTACATAAAGTATAACGCAGCTACCAACAGTACCAGAACAAGAAACGGCTGCACGTCTCTACTTGTATTGTAGAATCAATCTCTTCGGTCTCGGCGATTCTACCAAGCATGGATGCAATTGTGAAGAACATTTCGCGTAATTTTGTTTCCCTATTTCTGGCACTCACTTTGGCCGTGATTTTCTACGTCCTGCCTCTGAAGGGAGAAATGTGTTCTACATTAATTTCTGCAGTTGATGGAGAAAACCTGTCGGCTTTACAGAAAAGGGCTTTCTCCAGTTTCAGGTCAACCTGTCGCAAAGAGTCACCCCCACATGGTAAGTAGTGTTAGTCTTTAATGTCTACTCCCCCCCCCCCCTGAAAAAAGAAAAGAAAAACAAATTATTACAATTTATATTCTGGGGGGTTGTTGTAACCGGAGAACTGGCAGTTTTTAAGTGAAAACCTACCATAAACATGCAACTAACCAAAGTTTCTCTATAGCTGAAACAAAATGGAAGAGTTTGAACTTTACATTTGCAAACAAAGGACATTCTTTGTTCATAATACTTTATGATAAGAAATCGATAACAAAAAGAGACAAAGGCAATCGAGGTAAACCCAGTCTTTCAATATTTGATATTCTACAACACGATGAGACCAGAAAGTCTTGCAATGATCTTTGTCAATGACAGGGAAGACTGTGCTAATTTCAAAGAAATAACACACATAAACAAATGACTCAATAAATAAATACTACTTTTAAATGATCATGACAATATCTAATAAATAGAAACAACATTTGCTCATGGTTAGACAATCAGAAATAAGTTACTTCTTGACACGATGTAATGAGTAAGAATAGTAATTGATTTAAATGTGTTCTGTTAATATTTACCCTGTCGGGCTTTAACTTGTCATACTGAGTTTATGTCTTTATTTATGGGTTGGTATGGTCTAATACTCAAACAAATCCAAATGAGTTTGTTGAACGAGAATGAGAAACTCTACCTTGGAATAGATAGTATCCTTACTCAAGGCAGTTGCAATTTTTACTCCAAAAAAGACGTCGTACACACTGTGTATCACACTGAGCACGACGCTCGTACTACTACTGTGCGTAGGTCATCCGCACTCGTAGTACCGTCCGCACAAGGGTCTGTTACTTCTGGTTTTAATGTGCTTCTTTAGTAAAAATTTTTGGACGAAAATGGAGTGGGGTGTGCTCCCACTGCTCTCACCAGGATTGTGTCCAAAGGTTGGGGAATTCCATCGCGGCAACCTTGTTTTTAATTAAGGAGTGGGGGTTCAAAAACGAGTTATGGAACTAAACTCATTGGACTCAATAACATACTAACCCCGAAAAATGCCGACATTTAATAAAATAAACCATAACTGAGCAAAAAACATTAAGCTGCCTAGGGTTGCTATAACAAAATATCGTCCATTTAAAATGTTAATATAAAGAGTAAATGTCAACATGGGTCTTTACACAAAAAATCAATGTATAAGCATTGAAAGTTATTAACAAAAAAAGAAGCAAAACTGTTCTTTAGGTATAGATAGGAAGGTCCACAGGTCCACCGATCATCAGATGCGCCGAATTCAACCTTTTTATAGTTTCCAAGTGTGGTTGCCACAAAACTGATACTTTTGGAAGGGTGTCGTTGAACTGTGTTGATTTACATTCATCAAAGAGGGACATTATATAATAAAGGAAGTGAGGATTTAAATTTAAAGACATGATATTATTTCTACTTTTCAATATTGTTCCCTTTGAACAATCAGAAAAAACTGTGATTGAACAGCCTGAACAGTGTATTAATATCAACACCATGTGCATAAAGGTCAGCCCTTGTACTCGATAACATATTTTAAGAACCAAATATCATGCCATGTTTTCAAAGGTTCTTTTTAACGAATGTTTTATCTTGTACTAACAAATGTTACAAATAAAAGGGGCATAAATACAGAGATCGAATTAACTTTAGTGAAAGGAGCTTGCGTTATTTAAATCCCGACAGTGACTCTCAATGATACTTTGACAAATGTCACTAAATAATCCAACAAACCTAACTAACCGATAATGTCCAGTGTGAGGACTACACCACAAGTCAGAGTTAAGAACAACGTCACAACATTCTCTCGCGTTCCAAATGCAAAGCTCGATCATTAGAAGCAGTACATTTAAACTTATTTTTATTTTGTTATTGTTATTTCGTTTTTTAAACCTCTTTAAGAGGAAAGGGTAATTAGAATAGTTAACTTTTTGTCACGGAACGCTCTTGGATACACAATACTGTATCACTCCGCTGGAAATCCCCAACGGTTGCAATAACATATAAAATAGTTTGCTTTTATTTTTTATATAAAAAGACAAAATTACATCCTTATTACCTTGCAGCAGCTCTTACGTTCGTCAATAATAAGTCAGAAACACTACCCACATCGGCCCACCGAGTAGACCCATTTTAGTTCTTACATTGTGTTGTTTGATAGTTGCAACGTCAAGCCAAGCCGTGGAACGGTGACGATGTATAATGTGTATTGCATTGTATTATGTGCAGGTCATTCAAGCACAAACGTCATGCCAACCCGTTCTTTATACGTTTTGTGGTATTGAGTGCAGGCGCGGTTCTACGGGGGGGGGGGGGGGCTAGGCCCCACTAGAGAGAAGAAGATACAAGCTGGAAAATACTGCTGGATCTTCATAAACAATAAAAATGAATAGATTTGTACGGTCTTTCCACATAATACAAGTCTTGGCCCAGACTACATGACTTGTACGGTTCAATGTTTCACGCGGGACAAGCGCGGTACTTGGAATTTGCGGTTTATGCCGGCGTGCGCTTCCGCCTCGTTTTGTTTTGTATTACTTGAACAGAAAAACCAATCTCAGTTTGGAAATGAAGACGATGCGGTGATCAAGTGGCCGAACATATTATTACCGGTAAAATTTTCTTTTTAGTAAGTTCTAACCTTTTTTCTTCCCCTCCCCTCCCCTGCCTGCCTCCCCTAACCTTCCTTTTTTCTATAAGTATAAGGAGGTTTGAAAACATCAAAAGAAAAGGGCTGTTTTAAACATCGCCTATTGAGTTTTCAAAAAACAGAGACCCTTGTCTCCTGCTTAAACAACAAACAGCCATAGGATGGTTTATGACGAGACCACACCAGAGCCATGGAACATTAGTTTCACAACGTTTCTCTGGCTAGTTATCTCTGGATGACTACCTCCGGAGATAATAGTTTCCATTTTTCCGCACTCTAATTAACACATTACTAATTTGCTGCAGACTGGTTAGGCCAAGTAACGAAAGTAACACGTTTCTCGTCCCCGCCCGCCTCCTTTTTGGCCGCCGCCTCCTTTTTGTTTTGTTTTACTATTTCATAAAAAAAGGGGGTGAAAGGGAAGGGAAGGGAAGAAGAAAAAAAAGTTCCTTTGTTTATTTTTGCCTAAAAAATTGTCTTTACTTGTTTCACCTTAAGTATTCTTTATTTAAACATTGCATGCGAAGAGAATTTGAGTATGAGCCATAGATCTGTATGAGCCACAGCTCAGTGTATGAGCCTAGACTCTTCTACCTCAATCGCGATGCTCGCGATATAAATGCATTCAATTTTAATCATGCACACATCCATTACAGATTTATGAGGATGAGTCTGGTATGAGCTGAGAAGTATGAAGTGCAGAACATTTCACCTTTTGATGTTGAAACTTGCTTACATTGCTAATGATACAAGTCATTATTGTTGTCAACATTGCATCAGTACACCCAATACACAAATCTGTGAATAATTCTACCTTTATATGGCGGCCATCATGGATAAAATCAACAAATCTAATAGTAAAATTATAACGCCCTGCCTCCTCTTTTTGAAAAATTCTGACGAGAACATGTTCTCTTTCTTTCCTGCCTTATACAGTCTCAATCTCTCTCTCTCTCTCTCTCTCTCTCTCTCTCTCTCTCTCTCTCTCTCTCTCTCTCTCTCTCTCTCTCTCTCTCTCTCTCTCTCTCTCATCCTTTGACCTAATTGCACACGGCTATGTATTATTTCACTCTTTCCTCCGTACGTGGATTATTCTGGGTTTTCTATTTCTGTTGCAACGCTGACAAATAATGAACGTGCAACGTGTCTAACTTCACGATCCAATCTCTCATCCAACTCAAATTCACGTCTAATACACATCTCAACCTCAAACCATCAACTGCCTCACACAAACACGCCACCGCTACCCATTTCCGGTGTCCTTAACAAAATGAGTCTATTTTTAGAAACCATTCATTCAACACAGTTCCGGAGTTACTGTTCACAAAGAGTTTAGTCTTGATTGGTGACGTTAATTTTGTTTAACGTAGTGCGATATCGCAACACGACTTACTGTCCGCAACACGAATTACTGGAGAAGAGATATATGTGTCACACGAACATCTGGATCAAAACGAACGTCTTGACGCTTTTGGCTCTAGATCCCGACCACAATTTTTTTTTTTTTTTTTTTTTTTTTCGGCAGCGATTGGAATATTCATGAAATAGAACGCACGCGCACAACGGTGAGCATGATGCAACCAGGACTGTTCCCTGTCTCCCCTCTGTGAATGGTGTCCATTGCCTCGGGGCATGCGAATAGGATTGAGAACTGGTGACAATTTTTAAGAACATGTGATGTGATACAAGTTACATCAGCTCCAACTAAGCAAAATTGTTGTGCTCTTTCAAGCTGCTCAACAGCAAGTGCCTTCAGTGGTACGATAACAATCACAAGATACTTCTCCTTCGCGGTGCCACCTTGATCGGTCCATTCAATTAGTCTTTAACGATAGTACCACGGACACGGAGGAATAGTACTAGTGTAGCTGCTTGACAAATAACACTTTTCACAAATCCAGTCGGTAAATTTACAACTAAATCGTGACCTTCCACCAAATTACGAATTGCGGTGGTTTGATGACTTTTAAACTCTTTAAAAGGACACACCGGCTTCGTTGGGCTATTTGGGCTAAAAAATAGACTAAAACATTATTCCAAAGGCCTCCCTGGAGTGGAGAAAAATGGTTGTTTTGCCGTTTTCGAGCATTTTTCAAAAAGACGAAGGTCACGTGACTTTTCGGAATGTGGTTCCGAAAAGTCACGTGATCTAGTTTTACTTCCAGCTGTATAAAAGTAAATTACTGAACCAAATTTAAGTATGTTTTTATTGTTCATGAGTATTTGCAAAAAAAAACCTATGTATTCAGTTTTTACGGTGCATCAGCGTGGGGAACTAGCGGGAAAACATTGCATGGACATGTCGCGTACAGTCGGTGCCGCGTCGTGGGGCCAGAGAGACAAACCATGGGGGCATGAACTCGGAGCCTGTGGAGGGGTAGGGGATCCAGACCATCAATTACGTTTTGTTTAACGAGGGTTTTAGTCTGTAGTTATTATCCCCTAACTATTAACACGTTACGTGATGCCTGCGCTACACACGCGGCGGACGATGACAAATAGCTGCACAATGTCCACATGATACAAGTTGATATGTATTGGACTGTTTTTATGTCGTTTTTTTAATTACACGTGAATTTGTGTTTGATGGATATGAAGACTGGATCCTCATGCCACGCCATTGTTATAATTAAAACACAAACATAGCACCGGTCTACTTACAACAAAGTCACGTAAACTTGACAGTTTCAATGGCTGGAAAAGCGTATACGCTGACCTTTGACCGCTTTTAGTTTTTTTTTCCCACATTTTTCGTTAATTACGTGTTATTTTGAGTTTTTTTTTACAACAACCATCTAAAAATGATTGTCTGTGATTCCACATAACTATTCTAGGTAAATAGTAAGCCGGTGTGTCCCTTTAAAGATGGATATGAACGGTGTATTCCAAGCAACAATAATCATTTAGCCTTCTTAACAATGTATGTACGAACCATTCTTATCAAAACAAAATTAATATAGGAAGTTAGAAATGATACAAAATTCGAAAATAAAAACAACTATTACGTGACGAATTTCCGCGGTTTTCAAAGACGTTTCAGCATATTGACAGCTGATTGTATGACGTATACCCGTAGAGACGACCTAAACATTGCACTTAGACCTTTACGTATAGCTGTTGTTTTTTTAATAGTGAGGCTACAATCCTGGCCAAAATGCTTGGGCCACCCATTCCCAACGCTACAATAAACATTCACTGTCGACATCCACTGACAATAAACATTCTCTCCCCGTCGTCCCCCCCCCCCCCACAAAAACATCCTTGCTGTTTTGTAACGCCCTACTCAGCAGTAAACGGACATTCAGTGTCTATGGACATTCATAGTCTTTTTAAAGCCTTATTTTGTAATAAGAAATTAAAAAATCACGCTGAAAGAATTTTATACATGTCTGAAATTTTTTAAGCGTAATTTTGTTGGTTAAACATTACAAAATAAGGCTTTAAAATGACTATGAATGTCCAAAGACAGTGATTGCCATTCATCGCTGAGTAGGGCGTTAAAACAAAATTCAAATCAGCAAAGATGTTTTTGTGGGGGGGGGGGCTGACTAAGAATGTTCAGAGACAGCCAATGTTCATGTATTGCTGAAAACGGCGTTAATACACAATTCGAAGCAGTGAGGATGTTTTTGTCGGGGAGGGGGGGGGGGCTGACTATGATTGTGCTTTGACAGTAAATGACTATTTCTTGCCGAGTAGAGCGTTTGAACACAAAAGAACACACACAGGCAACATTTTTGTTGTTGAAATTTGTGTAATTTTTTTGTCGGGGGGTGGTATTATGTTGTGAGCATTAATACAAAATAAGTAATAAGAGAATAGAAACAATAGGATTGAAAAATGAAAGAATGGTTATAAGCAATGAACATTCATTGTTTGTCGAGGAAGGTGATAAAAATAAGAGAAAAAAAAAAAAAACACGAGCATTTTGTCTCTCCTGAACTCCATTTAGGTTCAGGACATTTGACTTGTTAAGCGTATCTCTTAACCATTACACCATTCATAGACTTGATTTCAAGTCTGAGATCGCGGTTATTCCTCTGTATCAGGCACGAGAAACGCCCCCACAGATAAGCTATCATGGGCCAATCTAACAATGTGCGCTATTTGGCCCAATAATGTATTGGCTATCAAGTAGACTAAAAGCCACGATCGCGGGCTTGAAACCAAGTCTACACGGTTCACCGTAGTAGAGTAAATAAAGAGGTTTCATAAATTTCTTTTCTATTTTGGTTTTGAGGGTTAACCGTTTGATTTTCTGCCAAATAACCGAATGAGGTGGTTCAAAAGAATATGGACAGGTTATGTGTTGTTTGTGGACTGTAATGCCCTTTTCGTTTTGAACAAAAACCTTTTTCACGTAAGTTACAAGCAAACATGCCATGGTGAATCGTGTGGTGAACCGTCAGACATGCGTGATCTGTCCACACATTTGGCGGGTACTGACGGGTCATCTTCTTGGCGAACCCCACTCTCTTCTTCAGATCCAAATCCGTTACAAGTCCCTTTTTACGAGCTTGCCTGTACTTGGATCCAAGTCTATTCATGGCACGCCTCATGGTTCTATCTGAGACATGCATCAGTCCGCATGTAGGCTTTAGTCTTGCCGAGGTAAATGGCCGCTCTGTTTTCCTAAGTTTCTGTACATTTCTCACCAAAAGACGCTCCTGGCGCTTAGAAAGAAGTCTTTTTTCGCCCACCTCGGCCACGGTGACACCGGTGAACTTGCCCTTCATGTTTACAAATCCGCTCAACAGAACTACGGGATACATTGCACGTTGCCGCTATTTCTCTCTGTGATTTTCCGCTCTTCCGCAAAAGACGAATATATGCACGATTTTCGTTCGAAATTAAGCCACGAAACACCATGTTGTAAATTGGCTCTTGCTTTCTATAACTATGTATCAAATGCTTTGCTTCACTTATGAATTGTCTCTGATCCACCAAAGATTGGAGTATATCTGTGTGCAGTCAACTCCGCAAAATCAACTAAAGGAACTTTCAGACAATCCCGCGCAAAATGCTTGGGCCACCCATTCCCAATGCTACAATAAACATTCACTGTCGACATCCACTGACAATAAACATTCTCTCCCGTCGTCCCCCCCCCCCCCCACAAAAACATCATTGCTGTTTTGTAACGCCCTACTCAGCAGTAAACGGACATTCAGTGTCTATGGACATTCATAGTCTTTTTAAAGCCTTATTTTGTAATAAGAAATTAAAAAATCACGCTGAAAGAATTTCAGACAATCCCGGCCAAAATGCTTGGGCCACCCGTTCCTATCACGTTACAATAACCATACAATAACCATTCCTGTCTCGCAATAAACATTCCCCTCCCCGTCCCCGTCCCCGCTCAATGTTGTCTGGAACGCAGAAGACCGTGCAACAATGTGATTCAACATTGAAAGGAGGCAGGGGGCCCAACGAGATATGGCCGGGATTGATCCCGGCAAAATGCTTGGGCCACCCATTCCTAACGTTACAATAACCACACATAACCATTCCTGTCTCACAATAAACATTCCCCTCCCCGTCCCCGTCCCCCGCTCAATGTTGACTGGAACGCAGAATACCGTGCAACAATGTTCAACATTGAAAGGGGGCAGGGGGTCCAACGAGATATGGCCGGGATTGTAGCCGTACAATTGGGGAATAACAGTGCGATGAGCGGTCTTCACTTAGACTTGACTCAAGTCCCGATCCCGATCCCGTGCCATCCTCAGAAAACTATTGTTTTGTGATGCTCTGCATTCCCCAACCTGTTCCAGGGACTTGACGATGCCACAGTTGCCTGATATGTACATGTATTCACTTATGAATATTGTAAACATTGCTGCGTGATACGCGTTGTCCGATCAAACACATTCAACAAGAAGGCTCGTTCATTTGTTATTTGTGGGGGTTAAGTACTTGAGGATTGAAATACATTTTTGAATAACCAATTATTATAAAAAGAAAGCACGGCAAATGTTCACTTGAATTTAAAGTAATACGTTGTAACATACATTGGGGTCGGTTTTGTTTGCAAAATTTGAATTTTGGGAAGTGCAATTCAACGACTTATAATACCGACACCCCCTTGCCTGCTGATTAGTTTGCCCGCCCCCACGTGTCTACGCCTTTAGACGCGTGCGATTACAGTGTCTTGCACGTGATGTCACAGAGTATAATGAATATTACACCTCGTCAAGTCCCATTATCAGGACCTCATTTTTGACGGCGACCGTGCACTGTTATACGGGTTGATTGCTAGTTGGCGGGATATGCTTATGGACATATCCACGAGAGCGGGACTTGAATCAAGTCTAGTCTTCACTGCGTGATAATGACCGGGCTGGTGGCTGGCCGCTGTTAATAGACCGAGCCGAATGCGAGGTCCATTAACAGCGGCCAGCCACCAACCAAGGTCATTACCACTCAGTGAAGACCGGCTCATCGCACTGTTATTCCCATTAATAAATGTCTTATAACGAAAAAACTGTAAAAATCTTCAGAATTTGTGATTTTTCTTTCGCCGTTATTTTACGAAATGTTCTACTCACGTTCAAGGGCCAATCCTTTGGCTGTTCAACTTTTGTGTGGTGCCTAATCTCTTACACATAATTAACTGTTTATACCATAGAGCTATATATATTGACTATAGCGCTAACACCCCGTTATACACGCACTAAGGTTTTGAAGCCGTGTGGGCGCATCCATGTTTATGTACAAACCAATACAAAAGCTTGAAATTTTGTACGGCAATTGTACGGCTATTTGCATGGTAAAGCGTTTGTTTTTTTCTATGCGTCATCGAACCAAATATGCAGCAAATGAGAACGCACAATCTACTAATGAGCGTACAAACTGCGAGCGTCATGTGCGTCATGTTTAACATGTGTTTGCGCGTATACGTTCTTTTTTTTTGAGTTCGTCATTCTTGCCGGCATATTGTGTATCCTTGAAGCAGATTTCGTTTTTTTCCCCTTGACATCCTTAAGCATTGAATCCTCCCAAACAAGGTTTTAGTTCGACTCAGAATTTTTCCTAAGACGTAAGTAACAACATCATAGAATCACCTACTACATATTTTTTTTAAGACATCACTAGAATCACCTGTTTACAAGAGCAATGATCGTTAGATTAAATATGGCGCGTACGTAAGCGCGCACGCCGAATGCAAAATTTTCGCGGTCATGTGTGCTCTCTTAAAATTAAAATCGTTCCATAGTCACGCAACACATCAAACATGTCTGCGCCCAGGGTGGCTTCTAAACTCAGAGTAAGTTAGCGCTCTAGTCAATATATATATAGCTCTATGATTTATACATATTTTCAAGAACCAGACCATGACTTTGCATTATGTTGGTTTCATGCGCGTATCAGCTACCCTAAATTGATACATTGTCTGCGCGTTCACGCCTACGCGTGGAATGTTTCCGCACGCGGCACCATCTGTCCTGCACAAAAAATAAACAAATAAATACGCACGAAGAAATTAGTTGATTTGAAACCATAGAGCTTTATATATTGACTAGAGCGCTAACACCCCGTTATACACGCACTAAGGTTTTGAAGCCGTGTGGGCGCATCCATGTTTATGTACAAACCAATACAAAAGCTTGACATTTTGTACGGCAATTGTACGGCTATTTGCATGATAAAGCGTTTGTTCTTTTCTATGCGTCATCGAACCAAATATGCAGCAAATGAGAACGCACAATCTACTAATGAGCGTACAAACTGCGAGCGTCATGTGCGTCATGTTTAACATGTGCGTTTGCGCGTATACGTTTTTTTTTTTTAGTTCGTCATTCTTGCCGGCATATTGTGTATCCTTGAAGCAAATTTCGTTTTTTCCCCTTGACATCTTGAAGCATTGAATCCTCCCAAACAAGGCTTTAGTTCGACTCAGCATTTTTCCTAAGACGTAAGTAACAACATCAGAGAATCACCTACTACATATTTTTTTAAGACATCACTAAAATCACCTGTTTACAAGAGCAATGATCGTTAGATTAAATATGGCGCGTACGTAAGCGCGCACGCCGAATGCAAAATTTTCGCGGCCATGTGTGCTCTCTTAAAATTAAAATCGTTCCGTAGTCACGCAACACATCAAACATGTCTGCGCCCAGGGTGGCTTCTAAACTCAGAGTAAGTTAGCGCTCTAGTCAATATATATATAGCTCTATGTTTATACATATTTTCAAGAACCAGACCATGACTTTGCATTATGTTGGTTTCATGCGCGTATCAGCTACCCTAAATCATAGATATAGAGTATAATACCTAGATCGGCCGCGCGTACATACGCGCCATATCCGTACACAACAATTCCTGGTTCTTCATGGACGCGCTAAAAAGTCACGTGCTGGTGGTAACGCACTGAAGATGAACATGGAGAATAGTCCTTAAACACACGGTGGGCTATACTATTTCACAGGTTTGTGGCACAATTTAAAGACCCATTTCTTGGATAAATGACAACAAGCAAGATTCATAAACTCAACATAAGCACAAATGTGTAAGTATAACACGGGCTAGTCATTTATTTCTTACCGGTAGTAGCATAAAAACACTGCAGTGTGCACGTAGACCGTGCATAATTTGAATAATATACAATTAAAGAAAACAAAGCAATTACGTATTATTATATCAGTTTGGAGGGTAATTAGGCCTGCGTTAAACGTTGCTCTAGAAATGGGTTCATGTGAACGAGTATAAGTAACAAGTCTTGCAGCAGAGTTTTGAAACCGTTGAAGCTTAACAAGAAGAGAGTCGGGTAACCCATAAAACAGACCATTACAGTTATAATGTAAAATCTAGAGAGCTCGAGTTGCATTACAATTTCCGATGTTTTTGGTTTTTAACTTGTTAACGTTGGCGGAATAAATAATTATAATCTAATCTAATTTAATCTAATAATTTATTCATAAGCGCATAGAATAACACACAGTTTAAAATAAAAGTGAAACAATAAATATAACATACAGGTCTTAAATGACTGGGATAGTCGTCGAAGATTGATGGCACTGCACTTTCTCTATGATTATCCCGAAGGCAGGTTTTGCCCCACCGCACTTCCAGGCATTCTTCAGCAAAATGGTCGCTGCAAAGCCGGTCTGTGCAGTGGGACTCCATTTTCTACCGTTCGGGAGCATCCTTTTTATCCAATGAACCCACTCGCGCATCAGTTTTGAGTCTTCATGGGGGAATCTGGAGTGAAATAACAATTATTAAAAATTTAAATTAAGTTTTTCTTTACAAGCATTAAACAAAACAATGTACGTATCACTTGAGAGAAGTTTAATTAACAACGACTAAAATCACAACCACTACCAAATAATACCGCACCGTATAAACCCATTCATTACCGTGCAAAAAACACTCTATAGCCTAGAGTAGTATTAGACCCAAAGTCCCAATGAATATCATTATTACAGCATACGATGGAGGAAAGAAAAGAGTAAACCTGATAAATAACCAAATTGGAGTTCATACACATCAATGGTAATTAGCTAATTGCTAATTTTTTTAAATTAAATAAACATGTAGGCCTTCTTACCTATGATATGTCAGCTTACGAAGGACTCCGGGCCCCTTTCTCTTTTCTCTGCTGAGACATATGGCTGCAGAGCAATTTGCAACCATCATTTAGCCTTAAAAGGCCTAATTACATTAAATTGTATGAATAATTCGGCTGGAGGTAAGTCATGAAATTAAACCAAAATGATTTTTGCTATACTATAACACCACTTTCAACGTAAACGCGTTCGTCACGTCTAGTGCGCGTTCAATGTTTTGACCACCAGCACGTGACCGCTTGGTACCAATGGCTGCGCACATGCCAGAACCCGCGTGTGTACGCGCGGCCGATCTAGGTATTATATTCTATATCTATGCCCTAAATTGATACACGGTCTGCGCGTTCACGCCTACGCGTGGAATGTTTCCGCACGCGGCACCATCTGTCCTGCCCAAAAAATAAACAAATAAATACGCACGAAGAAATTAGTTGATTTGAAACCATAGAGCTTTATATATTGACCAGAGCGCTAACACCCCGTTATACACGCACTAAGGTTTTGAAGCCGTGTGGGCGCATCCATGTTTATGTACAAACCAATACAAAAGCTTGACATTTTGTACGGCAATTGTACGGCTATTTGCATGATAAAGCGTTTGTTCTTTTCTATGCGTCATCGAACCAAATATGCAGCAAATGAGAACGCACAATCTACTAATGAGCGTACAAACTGCGAGCGTCATGTGCGTCATGTTTAACATGTGCGTTTGCGCGTATACGTTTTTTTTTTTTAGTTCGTCATTCTTGCCGGCATATTGTGTATCCTTGAAGCAGATTTCGTTTTTTTTCCACTTGACATCCTGAAGCATTGAATCCTCCCAAACAAGGCTTTAGTTCGACTCAGCATTTTTCCTAAGACGTAAGTAACAACATCAGAGAATCACCTACTACATATTTTTTTAAGACATCACTAAAATCACCTGTTTACAAGAGCAATGATCGTTAGATTAAATATGGCGCGTACGTAAGCGCGCACGCCGAATGCAAAATTTTCGCGGCCATGTGTGCTCTCTTAAAATTAAAATCGTTCCGTAGTCACGCAACACATCAAACATGTCTGCGCCCAGGGTGGCTTCTAAACTCAGAGCAAGTTAGCGCTCTAGTCAATATATATAGCTCTATGTTTGAAACTGGTAGTTTGCCGCGCAACAAGCACATAGTATTTTACACAACAATGTGCTTGTTATAAGGGGCCATTTATTCGCTAGTTTACTTGGCCGGTCTTTATTTCACATGTTAACACACCCCACGTGACCAATCAGTGTGCATAAACTCTCCAATGTGTTTAAATAACATACAATTATAACATGGTTTGAGGGTGAACAGTCGATATTGGCTTCCCGAGGTATTGGAAGTTTTACAAACTAGTTCCCGAGGCGAAGCCGAGGGAACTATAGTTTGTCAGCTTCCAATACCGAGGGAGCTAATATCGACTGTTAAACCGAAATAAACCATGTTATATTTGTTTTACTATACCTCATACATATTCAGTTACAAGTACAATATTAGGAGCAAGGAGAAATGAGACCTGTAAACATAAATTGCATCCAGGATAAATTTTTCATGTGTTGAATGTCACTAGGGCGCGCGATGTTCGCGCATGCGTACAACACCCGGTGAGCAGTTCCACGATTGTAAACATTTATCATGTGCGTGAATACTCGCGTGCGCGTTCGGTGAACAGTAAATAATTATAGCATCTGGCACGTGATGTTGAATGGACCAGTGAGAATTCGACTCTCGGTCATGAATATGTATTAGATATAGTTATATGTTTGTTTAACTGCTTATTGTTTGTATTAATTGCTGTGAAGCGCATCGAGACTTCTGTGTGATGCGCTATACAAATACTGTGTTGTTATTATTGTTATCTGTTTAAACACCCCCGCGTGACATGCTCTCCACCAATCAGAATGGATAAACTCTACGAGGTATTTATGAATATACAAATATTGACTGCTTCGCCGAGGGAAGATAGGCGGCTCCGGGGATCACCGAGAATGACTAGTTTTACTACGCCACGAGACAAGGCAGTCAATATTTATTTTATAACACCTCTTCCTTTGATTATATCTGCATGCTTTAATAAAATTAATCCACACTTATCTACGTGGCAATCAATCGTCAAACAAGAACTGTAAACTCTTACGTTGAAATACCGAGTTTTGACAAAAAATTTAAGAGGGTACCAGAGTACTGCTGTTACGTTCGTTTTCTAAACCGTATTTCAAATGCACATATTTTGTTCATTACACCGGGTTCGAGGTTGTCAAGCAGCTCGTTTAAATAAATGGTAGTCAATGTAGTCAGGGTACCAGGGTATCAATGCACCAGTACATCGGTTGCTGGGCTATCGTTGACTAGTTCGTTAAATAGTTCGTTTGGTCGGTGAACATGTACGAGAGTAAAAATACACAACACCATGTGACACGCTCTCGGCCAATCAACAGATATAATCAAAGGAAGGGGTGTTATAACATCAAACACGGCCATGTGACATGCTCTCCACCAATCAGAATGGATAAACTCTCCAAGGTATTTATGATTAAAGATTTACAGCTGATCGTGTGAAAATTTCGAAGTAAATGTAACTCTCAGTGAAAGCTGAGCCGAAGTGATTAGCTTTCCCACTTCTCAGATGTACCATGCTTTTGTTACGCAACCTAAAATAAAGGTCAACTTGACCACACACACTTTGCATAAAGGTCAGCCTTTACTACTCCGGGAAAAAGTTAGGTGACCTTTATGGCTTACGTCCAAACCACCAAAAGGGACGTCACAAAGGCAAATCTAACAAAAATTATTGGCTAACAACCATGCAGCAGAGGACGCCAATATCTAAATTGTCAGCACCGTGTATTGCAGCACGGCTTTGGTACACTGCGGGGGGTCTTCTGCGGCGAATAGTATATTATATCGCTTATGCGATAAAATGAAATATTTACATTTTCAAGCAGCATCGTACATTTGTTTTTGTTTTTTTGTAGCAACAAACAAGATATACCTCAATAAAATTGAAACATATTAATAAAAGCAGTAATAATAATAATAATGATAATAGTAATATCAAAATGCGAGTAAGGTAAATAACTCCCTTTGAATATTGAGACAGGCTGAAGTCGAGTACCCAGACTGATGTTCATTGGGAGGTACGGCCAGATTAGGCATTACCTGTTTTTTGTTTTCATCTTTTGTATTATAAAGTAGGATTTGAAGCTTTGCATGGCGGGAGTGTAACCAAGAAAGGTTTGCGGTAACACCATGTTTAAATAAGTATTATTATGCATCACAGCCTAATAAGAGAAAATAATAATAATATCGACAATAATATAAATGTCCATGTTTTTGTACTTGTATTTCGAATATGGATTTGAATTCATTCAAATGAATTCTTTTAAAATTGAAATTTTTAAGTTGAGGTCTGTTTTTTCTCAATATGGTGCTTCAGTAAAATTATTAAGGAATATACAACTAAAGGTCAAATGTGAAAGTTGTAGCTGAATAGCGTGTCTAGTTGCTGAGAAAACAGCCAAGAACTGTCACGGTAGTTTCACAAGAATGTCCACCTTTAATACCGAAGTGACAGCGGGTAGGAACTTCATCTCTGTCCGCAGTATTCGCGAACTGATACCATTTCTCAGAAATATGAGAAACGGTTCTTGCAGATTCAAATGCTTTTATTGATTTATAATCAACGGGGGCAGTTCACACCAAATAATTTCGCAGGATATTTACTTACCGTTACCATCTTTACAACGAGGAAGCTTTTGGAGTGAAATGTCACATGTTTTCTGTTGTTTGTTGTTGTTGTTGTTGTTTTTGTTGTTGTTGTTGTTGTTGTTTTTTGTTGTTGTTGTTGTTGTTGTTGTTGTTGTTGTTGTTGTTGTTGTTGTTTTGTTGTTGTTATTGTTGTTGTTGTTGTGTTGGTGTTGGTGTTGGTGTTGGTGTTGTTGTTGTTGTTGTTGTTAATGTTGTTGCTGTTGTTGCTGTTGCTGTTGTTGTTGCTGTTGTTGTTGTTGTTGTTGTTGTTGTTGTTGTTGTTGTTGTTGTTGTTATTATTGTCGTTTTTTTTCGGGGGGCTCATTACCAAATAATGACCCTTTCTTTAGATTCAGTGAGAGCAAAGAGGAACAACATTGTCTTGTTTTTCTCTCTCTTCTTTTTGGTTTGTTTTGTTTGCGTTGTAAGTGTAAGAGTAATTGCCTTGAACAAAATATATTTTTATTTTATTTATAATTTACATTGAGTTCGTTTTTGTTTTGGACTGAACATTTTACAGTTTAGAATGATTTGCCTCATACAAAATATAATTAATAAGGATTTACATGTTGCCTCTTCTTGGCAATCGGCCATTCTATGATCTGCTGAACGTCACCACCGAGGACTAGATCCTCCATATAAAAAAGTCTCAAGCATTGTGGTTAGGTCCCGATCGTCACTGTGATTCGAAGCCATTTAATGTTGAATGTAATAGCTGCAGAGAAAGTCAACTTTGAACATGGGCTTAAGCACCTTACAACTATTCTACCTTTGCGTTGTCACAATTTGTATAATCGGCATCTTGTATCCACGTACCCTGCCATGTAGTTAAATAGATCGAATGTCTTGTATATGAGTTTCTGTGGAATGGGGGCAAAGGTATTGTTAGCCTTTTAACCACTGGACCGCCCAGCCGCCCAAAGCAATACACCGTTACATAGAGTAGGAGTAGACGCTCACCAGCTTGTGTTCGGAGAGGGGAAAAAGTAACATCAAAATAAAACTAATTAGTCATTGGTACGCGTTGATTGAGACAGCGGCAATCGTTTATAAAGATCAATTTTTAATTTTCGCCCTTCACAGTTAAAAATTGAATTGTAAAACATGTTACGCTAATGATGATAAATTCTGAAGCTCTAACCATAACCACGCTCATTTTTAACAAAATATTTTTCTTTTATCATGATGACACTTTCGAAAACTAATGAATAGCAATTAATTAATCAGTATGAGCAATTGACGCCAAGAAACGGCCTTCAAAACTATTGTGTTTATTTTAATTTTGTGAGAAATACCCTCCATGAAATTTAGCGAAAGCCGTTATTGTTAATTTCCCTTGGGACATCTCCTCCGAAATTGAAATAATATGTTAAAGGTAACGTTGCCTTGGATCGGGCGAGTTGGTCTATAAAAAGCGTCTGTAACCGTTTGTTAAAAAATGCCACAAATATGCCTCAAAATCGCGTGGTTTTTCCTTTAACTTTGGGAACTAACACGGTTGGCCATTTTATGGAGTCAACAATTTGAAAACCACGCAATTTCGAGGCATTTTTGTGTGTATCATTGTATTTTACTTTTAAAACATCTTTCTAACCATGCATTTAAATAACAAACGGTTACAAACGCTTTTTATAGACCAACTCGCCCGATCCAACTAAGGCAGCGTGTACCTTTAATCAATGACAATATTAACGAAAAGGACGAAAATTGAACGTAGATAACAAGCCTTGTGTATCTTTAAAAAAAATAAAAAAATATTTTTTTTTTTAAATTTTATTTACTTATAGAATATTGAAAACTAAACATTTTTCAGCAAACTCGGGCTGGTCAGGGACTAAAGGGTTAATAGATCTACAATTATAGGCGCTTTTGAAGAAGATGGCTTAAAAATGGTAGATGTTAAGTCTATGTT
Organism: Pycnopodia helianthoides; assembly: GCA_032158295.1. Lineage (NCBI taxonomy): Eukaryota > Metazoa > Echinodermata > Asteroidea > Forcipulatida > Asteriidae > Pycnopodia > Pycnopodia helianthoides. The sequence continues at coordinate 18,661,016 of CM063256.1, read as the reverse complement.
CAAAGCTTTACGTGTAAAATGGACTCAGATATATAACATCATCGATCAAACAGCTTGGAAGTCCATGTTGAGTTATTTCATTGCCCCTGGGGGCAGATATTGTGTTCCACTGCAATATGAATCATGACCAAGTGAAAGAATGGAAAGATATTCCTATGTTTTACAAGGTTATGTTTAACTCTTATTTTGATTTGATGCAACATGATAGGGTTGAGGTTCACTCACAATTCGTCTTGCATAACTATTGAGTCCACATTAACAACAAACCATGTTTTTATGAAGGTTTATACTGTAAATGTATTATGTTGGTCAGTAATCTGTTCCTTGAAGACGGTAGGATTGTTCCATTTGATACAAAGGGTAGACAAAGGGATGTCAAAAAATCGTTCTTTGAAATGGAGAGGAGACTGACGATGACTAGAGCAAGCTAGTCGAAAAGTTGAGACCATAAAGAACCCACTCCGCGGCAGTGCAGTTAATTACGAGAAGTCCCCCCGATCCACAAAGCTAAAGTAGTAGTCCAGGCCGATATCCTACCTCCCGCCCAGGTAGTAGTTAATAAGCAGGACAGTTCTTTTCAGAACTGGGAAGTCTCCCGAATTCCGAAAAATCTACTCAGCGGTAGTAGAATAAATAGCAAGACAAGTTCTCTAAAGAACAAAATCTACACAACAAAGTAGATATGTATACACATGTTGTTACCGCAAACCGAATATATGTTGATACCTCACCATGCAATGCCTCAAAACCCATATAAGGAAGATGATATTCAAAAGTAGATTCACTAAACAAAGGCCGAGTTTCTTTTCCCTGGTTAATTTAGTAAAATATAATTATGGATAAAAAAAAAGGATTACGATTAACTCAAGTACATGCATAAGTTTATTACGAAGCTGTTTGTGGTCTTTCTTACGTTTAAACTAGTTTGCTGTAGCTGTCTTCAGGACTCTCAGGCCAATAACAAACGAAGTGCTCTTCTTTAAGCACAGAGCCTAAACTCCTCAAAAGTATACTTTTTCACATAGTTGCGACATCAAGAATTCAATATCCAATCTCAACATGCAAATTGCAAATCTACCAAATGTATACCTTTAAAGGTGAACAGTCCATTATTTTATTTTTTTTCGACTTGACCCATCAATGTTGGTTTAAATCCTAAAGTTAAAAAAATAATCCCACAATCACTCGCCACGGTATGGTTCGACACAGTGAAGACGATGTGCAGTGCTGCGGCACCCATGTGGTGGTTTTCTGGAACATACTCGAACCAGTGACTAGCTCGAACACTCTCAGGCTTAACACACAAGGTAATACAGCAATGTGTGGCTGGGTTACTCAATATGGATACGAGGTTGGCTATTTATATATCGGTGGTGGTAGTATAATTATTTATTAACAAGTAGTGCATGCCCTAATTGTTGCAGTAATCAACATGAGCATACGTTGCAATCTTGCATTTGTTTTAAATAAGTGAAGTGTAAGTTTATTGTGCGGCTGTTTCTTGCGATCCTTATTCCTTATCCGTTATGAAAGGGCCGGTACTCCAACAATGTTCACGATAATTAGCTGGTCTCGTTTCGAGACCGCATTGGTCAAAGACCAACACCAAGACCGAGACACCAAGGTAGAGAGCCCAAGACCAAGACTAGTAAAGGGTGGTCTTGAGACCTACCACACTGGCAGTTATTAGATACTCCGGGAAAATGATACGTGCATACAGTTCTGATGATGAACTCGGGAGTAACCCATGCGCAATATTTACCTGTTGGAATTCAATTGCAAAGAATTGGGAGGGATTCAATCACACCAATTTATTAAGTTATTGCAAATACGAAAATAAAAAAAGCAATGTTTTGGTTTGTACATACTAATAAAGTTGCCCTTTCAAAAGACTGTTCTGAGATTATTGTGAGGGATGTATCGATGAGTTGCGTGTACACGGTTCAACCTCTAGACTCCGTTGAGGCTTTCAATTGTAGCAATTAACATTGAAACAAAATCGAAACTTGGGGCGAGTGAAATATCAAAAAAGACTAATTTGGGCAGAAAGAAAAATGAATTCAAATGGCAAAAAATGAAGAGTAAAAAAAAAAAAAAAAAAAAACTTGCGACTTTTCACCTTCCCCTTTCTATCCCCCTCTCTCTCTCTCTATTTCCTTTCCAAATATTATTTTAAATTTTATTCGGGGATCCCTTGGGGGGGGGGGCTCTGCGTCTTGGAGAGTGGCTACAAAGAAAAAGCAATACTGCCACACATGTGACGCGTAAATGACCAGTGTTGGAGGTCTCGAGACCATTTTTTACTGGTCTTGGTCTTGGTCTTGGTCTCCCCACCTTGAGGTCTCCGTCTTGGTATCGGTCTCGGACCAATGTGGTCTCGAACATTTGGCTGGTCTCGGAACGAGACCAGCTATTTATCGTACAAAATGTTGGAGTACATGCACTGTCAAAGCGGATATGAGGAATGGATCGCACGTAACAGCCGCACAATTTTGAACGTACAGTACATATTTAAAACGAACGCAAGATTGCAATGGAGATGCTCATGTTGATTACTGCAACAATGATATGCATGTACTAATCGTTAATAATACCACTATCGCCGGTATAATAACCAACCTCGTATCCAAATTGAGCTATCCAGACACACGTTGTTGTATTTCCACGAGTCTATTTATAGAGTAGAGGTAGTCACGGGTTCGAGCATGTTCCCGAAAACCACCACATGCGCCGCGCCGCACATCGTCGTCACTGTGTCCACACCGATCGTGGAGAGTGCTGTATGTACAACTATTACTGCATACATGCATATTATTTACTAATCATATTATTTACTAATCATATTATTTACTAATCAGTGTGATTGACGATATTAATGATGTCAAGTAAATCAGCTAAAATAAAATTTGGATTTAAAGATCACAAGGAGTGTGATGGGAAAGGAAAGGGTAAGAAACACTCCGCAGTGTTAGACCCAGTAACTGGGGCGCTGTATTCCTTTTTCGAAATTTTGACATTATCTGTCATACTAGCGCCCCAGCGAAAGCTACCCAAAATATGGGGAAGTGCAATATTTTCATAAAAAAATCAGAGATGTCACACCAAAAATGCCCCAAAATGACGAAAATACCCACGAATTACCTTCAAAACTTACAACTGGCCTCTCCATATGTTTAAGATGTAACACCAGGCATGAAATTGTACTCACGGAAATTTGTCCGGCTAAAAAATGATGATTTTTGAGACATTCCCGGTTTCCGTTGATCATGTCCAGCCATCGTTTTCATGAACAGCCCTGCGGGGGTCTTACTAAAAGCCGACAACACGCCGACAACGCCGACAACAAGTCCAGAGTGCCGATAACACGCCGACAACAAGTTTCAGATACCTTAAAACCATCAAATAAACCAAGGATTTATTAGAAATATGTGTACTATGTAATATTAACAAAAATGCAATGGCATAACTTCACGAAAAGTTCGAATTTTTAACCAGAAAAAAAAACACGAAAATACACGGAGTGCGGTCGGACGCCATCTTGGCCTAAAAACCGTGTTTCGACCTTTCCATTATGATACGGGGGTAACACATCCGGGGGTGTAGTGATGGCCTAGTAATTATTATGCCAATAGCAATAATAAGCCGTGGGATGAGGCCCGCCCTCTGTTGTTTTGTAAGCGCTAAATACATCTTACCTGTATCATAATGGAATGGTCGAAACACGGTTTTTAGGCCAAGATGGCGTCCGACCACACTCCGTGTATTTTCGTGTTTTTTTCTGGTTAAAAATTCGGACTTTTCGTGAAGTTATGCCATTGCATTTTTGTTAATATTACATAGTACACATATTTCTAATAAATCATTGGTTTATTTGCTGGTTTTAAGGTATCTGAAACTTGTTGTCGGCGTGTTGTCGGCACTCTGGACTTGTTGTCGGCGTTGTCGGCGTTGTCGGCGTGTTGTCGGCTTTTAGTAGGACCCCCGCAGGGCTGTTCATGAAAACGATGGCTGGACATGATCAACGGAAACCGGGAATGTCTCAAAAATCATCATTTTTTAGCCGGACAAATTTCCGTGAGTAAAATTTCATGCCTGGTGTTACATCTTAAACATATGGAGAGGCCAGTTGGCAGTTTTGAAGGTAATTCGTTGGGTATTTCCGTCATTTTTGGGCATTTTTGGTGTGACATCTCTGATTTTTTATGAAAATGTTGCACTTCCCCATATTTTGGGTAGCTTTCGCTGGGGCGCTAGTATGACAGATAATGTCAAAATTTCGAAAAAGGAATACAGCGCCCCAGTTACTGGGTCTACCGCAGTGTGTGTTTTTTGTCCAGTGGTAAACCCAACCAGGATTACTGAGAAGTTGGGCACAAGCTCTGCTTTCGTCATAAAGCATCAACTCATCAACAAGACTGGATTTTATTTGTTTTCTTTCAACTCCGATGACCGCTTTCGTCAGAACTTTCATAGATTTGTTATTTCATGCAAAGTTTGGGATACGCTGAGTAAGGGTACCAGTTTTTGACAATAACCGATGATATAATAGCGATTTAGGATTGAAACCAACATTTATTGGTCAACATTTGTGTGCACCTTCAAAGGGTATATAAACTTGGGGGATATAATGAACCACACTGGACAACGTTGGCTGTTTTTAGATCAATTTTCTTCAAACCTGAAAACGCTTTCAATATTTGTCAAGTCTAAATAAATCATTGTTATCTGTTTAGGAAGACATTATTATATAATCTGCAAGTGAGTCTCTGTTGCTCGATTGTTTGTTTATGTGCTATTATTATAATTAATATTATTATTAGTATTATCACTATCATTATTAATATTAATATAATTGTGAAGGTCTCGAAGTCTTGGTCTCGGTCTCGGACCCTCTGGTCTCGGTCTTGGTCTCGAATTTATGGGTCTTGGTATTGGTCTTGGTCTTGGTCTTGGTCTTGGTCTTGGTCTTGGTCTTGGTCTTGGTCTTGGTCTTGGTCTTGGTCTTGCACTTGCTGGTCTTGGTCTTGGTCTTGGTCTCAGGTGTACTGGTCTTGACTACAACACTGTTTACGGAATTCCATACGATCGGAGGTCAGTCCCCTTTATGTAAAGGATCTATTCCCATCTAGTACTGTACGCCCTCACTGGGCTTCTTCGGGCGAAGCGTCAATGTTTGCTTGTTTGTGTGTTTGTTGACACTAAACATCCATATTCTCCAAAGTGAATGAAACTTCCATTGACCATAATGAAAACTACTTTTTCTATTTGAATGCTTCAGTAAGAAGACACAGTTTTTACAATCTTTATATTTTCCGGGATAAAACTGACTGTGTCTTCATCTATGTTAGAGACGAATTGAATTATTCCAAAGATGTTTTTAAGTCTACACGAGATGTATTACCGTTGAGTTTAGTACCTTTGTAACTTTTAAAGACACTGCACGCCTTTGGTAATTGTCAAAGACCAGTCTTCTCACTTGGTGTATCTCAACATATGCACAAAATAACAAACCTGTGAGAATTTGAACTCAATTGGTCGTCGAAGTTCCGAGATAATAATGGAAGAAAAAACACCCTTTTGTCATACGAAGTTGTGTGCTTTCAGATGCTTGATTGCTTGATTTCGAGACCTCACGCGTGAGTTCTCAAAATCAATTTAAATATTTTACTGGGAAATTAATTTTTTCTCAAAACTACGTTACTTCAGAGGGAGCCGTTTCTCACGATGTTTTATAATATCAACAGCTCTCCATTGCTCGTTACCAAATAAGTTGTTATGCTAACAATTATTTTGAGTAGTTACCAACAGTGTCCAGTGCCTTTAACATAATGTGGAGACTTGATTATAACTCAGTTTAAACAAACACAATTCCAATAGACTTACATTGCATATGACTTGGAGGAAATAAATAATATGAATTAAGTAAATATAGTAACATAATTAAAAAGCTATGTGTTGTTGTATACATACTTGTACAGTTCCAAAGGATTGTTCTGAGATTCTTGCGAGGGGTGTATCGATGAGTGGCGTGTACACGGTTCAACCTCTAGACTCCGGTCAGGCTTTCAATGTGTATTGTGATATGGAGACAGACGGTGGTGGATGGACGGTAAGATAACACGCTAGTGAATGAATGAAAACACTTATTTCTAAGAGTGGATTTGTAAATCAAATTAAAGACATGTAAATTAAAGACACACGTTCCTTTGATAGGTTTTCCAGCGGCGCAAGGACGGCAGTGTTGACTTCTATTTGGACTTTGCCAGCTACAGCCGGGGCTTTGGGAATCAAGAGGGAGAGTTTTGGCTCGGTAACGACAACTTGCACCGTCTGACCGCTCAGGGCGTGTACGAATTACGCGTTAACCTCACATCTTTCGATGACGATACAGCGTACGCAGTCTATGACTCATTCAGCATCGCCGATGTGAGTGACAACTACAGGCTAACGTTGGGGATTATTCAGGAACAGCTGGTAAGAAAACACTCGATATGGTCAGCGATTGCTTCATTTTCGGGAATTTGAAAACATTCACGACAATCACATGATTCGGATTCCCTTCTCCTCACTGGTCATCAGAAAACTAAGGCAGCCTAGGAGCCTTGGATATTTGCTAAAGAATGCAAATAAATTGATCTTTAAGATGTTAGATTTAGCAAACAGTTGTATTAATCATTTAAAAAATGTACCAAGTCAGTTTCCCTTGTGGTTTATTATTTGATATCTGATATAAAAAGTCGCATCCCCTTAAGGTGATCCCCTGTCTGCCGCTTCCCAGGTTGTATCGTTACCTGTGTGTGATCCCTGGCTACACGGCAGTTTGCGGTTGAATGGCTTCTGACAGGCACCCCCCCCCCCGAACAAAGATATTGACAAAATAGGGAGACCGCCAACATAGGGCTAGATAGCTCAGTTGGTAGAGCGCCGGCACGTTAAAACGGAGGTCGTTGGTTCAAATCCCGCTCTAGTCAATTTTTCTTTGTTCAATCCAAAATTATTTAAGACAAATAGCTTTCGATCCAAACCGGACCTTCGTCAGAGGCATAAACAAGCACAAACGAAAAACATATCCATTTATAGCAAAAAAGAGAGGCAACGAACAATGAGATGGTAACCGGAAAAAGGAGGGAAAATGATAGCCAATCATATAGAATGCAGAAAACATGGTTCGAATCCTACCTGAGCTGACCGTGGATTATGGGACTCTGAAAGCACTAAGGGGGTTAACAAAAAAACTTTGTTTATTACCAAAACACATTTAATTGATTTCTGTTTTACTCCCAAATAATTTATTTCCAAACTTGTCCTATTTTCTTTGTTGCTCTTTGACCGCCAGATACGAGTTGAAATGTTTGTCATTTTTCTCCCAACAGGTGATTCGCTACGCCACAACAATAACCAAGCCTTCACAACCAAAGACATGGACAACGATGGATATGGTGTCTATAACTGTGCCGAGTATCACGGCGGGGCATGGTGGTACGGAGTCTGCACTCACGCCAATTTAAACGGGAAGTACCTCAGCGGAGGAGTGAGTGATAGTCAGGGAGTCTTTTGGTATCACTGGAAGAGCTGGTACTCTCTCAAATATACAGACATGAAATTAAGGGTGAAGTCTTAAAGACATAACTAAGAATTGGTAATTATCGAAACGACATTGTTTCGTATATTATTTTGAAAAATCATGACAAATAAAATCATGACAAATAAAATCATGACAAGAACCAACCCTCCAGAGAAATATTTCAGAAAATGTATTTGAGGCCCGATAACACGCACATAACATCATGGCGAAACATTAACGGTTTGTTGTTTGTTTTCACCGGCCATACAACTTCCACAAATTGGTTGTATTTTAAATGGAATTCAAACTTGTGGCTGTGATTTAATTTAAATTTTCCGGGAACACTGTGCAGCCTGGTGTTGGTGTTAGTCACAACCAAAACGTTGATCTAGCAAGAATGTCCTGAAATCTCCGTCTGCTATAAGTGAGAACATAATGTCCCCTAACACACACTTTGAAGGCATTATACAGGATTGGTAGGGCTGACAAATAGTCAAAGACAGTGATCATTTCGTGTCTGTGATCGACCACATACATGCAATAACTAACCTAGTGTGCAAATTTTGGCTAAATCCGTTGTTTGAGTCAGGCGAGAAAAATTGAAGAACCATGCACAACTTTAAGCATATGAACACAATGACAATAATATCGTGGTTGTAACAACCGAAAACAGCTGTTGCATTTTTTTATTTTTCGATTTTTTTTTTCAAGATACAGTTTTCTAGAATATTTCTTCATGTCAGAGGAAAATATTTCACAGAAATACAATAGTTTTCAGACTAAAATTTAACTGTGGTGTAATTTATCCTTACCAATCCTGTATAACACCTTGAATATAAATAAACACAATACAAATGATGAAACGTAAACGGCTTTTAAACGTTTATCGCCAGTTATGACGTCATAAACCATGACAAGTTGTTGTATAGGTCTCACAACTCAATGATAGCTCTGTGTACCTGTCGTTAAAAGAAATGAGTGCTTTGAGACGCTCGTTAAGTTGGCTGTGATGATCATGTTGGGTGACACTTCCACAGGTTTGTTGACATATACGATGTGAATCAACGAATCAAAAACTCATTGTTGTATCAAAACCTTGAATTGCGTTTTACAACTAATTGTAACTTCGCTGTATAATTATGTTTTTTTTTTTTTTTTTTTTTTTTTTTTTTTTTTTTTTTTTTTTTTTTTTTTTTTTTTTAAGAAAACACACATCAAAATGAGACGAATTTAAAACTGAAATGGATATGTCATGGTTAGTTAAAAGCTCAGACATAATCTACAACAGAAGTATTATGATTTAAATCTACACTTTTAAAATCTAGGTTTGTTTTTCTTACTCCCTGTACCCCGAATCATTAAAACTCGAAAATTCCACCCGCTAAAAAAATATATAGCAACTTTCAATTCTATGTTTTGCAGTGATGTGCCCCATATAGTGCACATCCTTCAAATGTTTTCAATTTATAATAGTAGGTTTGCCTTAACAAGGGGAATGTGATATGCTGTATTGTACATAAAAAAAATTCTTCAATTTAATTAATAATGTGAGTTGTAATAAATATTAAGTTGATGTTCTATAAATGTATGCAGGCCCCTTATTGAAAACATGTTTAATGTTTGTGCAAATCGTAATAAATAAAAAAAATCAATATTAATTTACAATTTCGATAAGGAGAGATATGGTCTCACATTATCTAAACCGTGTCACAAACTGAACCTTCATTAATTACTCAGTGTGTCATGTAATGTGGTGTTAAGATTGATTGTAGATGCTTTTCCACCATTAGCTTCACTGTTCGAATTTTTGATTCATTCATAATCGTTCCCGATGTTTAATTTTTAGATAAAAGACGGACCATTTCCTCCAGAATTATAAATAAAAAAACCTAAATGTAACAGACTTTATGTTGCCCGCATTTGGCAGTGGCCCTTCACTTTAGAGGGCGCCCCTTTGTAGCATTGCTGTACACTTGAGACGTCTGTGAGCCAGACTCGAATGTTGGACTCAGTGGGGAGTCCCAATAATTAGCCACATACAGTAACATATAATGTTAGGACGCGTCCGATTCAAGCGACTTCGACTACGGCTAAGGCCGTTGGTTGCTGTGACAACAATGAAGATGGTCCTTTTAGCAATCCAGCCATAGCCACTGCCGAAGCCGTTAATACGTAGCAGACCGTCATTCCATGATCATTCCACATTTTGAGATTACTTTGTTACTGTCCTTTTTGTCTTTCTTTTTTACACTGATAAATTTGCAAAACGCTGTGAAATTGTCTTTGTTGGACCTAGGATATTTGTTTAAAATAGTTTTTCTTGAAACAACATTTTTTTTTTTAAGGCAACTTATACTTCTGTTTTCGGGACTGCTTGATTGTTTGATTCTAGCTAGATATATACAATAAAGCTAGCGTGCTAAAATATCATTTCAAAAGGTGGTGGTGTTTTTGAGATATCACCCACGGTCTTAGACAGGATATGGGACAATTTTGTTGGATTTTCTTGGATGAAAAATATAAAGTTTAATTCCCAACATCATGTATCCATTTTTAATTCAATGAGTGTAATGTAGATTGCACTTTTAAACGTGCCCATAGTATGTGTGTATTGATTAATGTACATGTATAACCAATGAATCTCGAGTGAGCACTGCGGGTTTTCTAATGTACTATTTAAAAAAATATTATCGTCGATGAGTGCTGTGCATAAGTATAGCGGCAGTGAAGACATTACACATACCGTGGGAAAAGAAGTTAAAATGTAAACATGGTGTATCTTAAAGGTACACGTTGCCTTGAATCGGCTGAGTTGGTCTATAAAAAGCGTCTGTAAACCGTTTGTTATAAAATGAATATGGTTAGAAAGATGTTATAAAAGTAGAATACAATGATCCACACAAATATGCCTCGAAATTGCGTGGTTTTCCGTTCACATCGTGAACTAAAACAGTCGGCCGTTTTATGCAAAGTTCAAGGAAAACCGCGCAACTCCGATGCATATTTGTGTGGATCATTATATTTTTCTTTTAAAACATATTTCTAACCATATGCATTTTATAACAAACGATTACAAACGCTTTTTATAGACCAACTCGACCGATCCAAGGCAACGTGTACCTTTAATACACTAGTACTAGCAGTGCAGTAGCAGTGTGTTGCCTTACTTGGGTTCAGTGGCAGGTCACTGGTGTGTTGATGTGTATAAACCACAGATAACCTCATGTATTCTTGACTGCGCTAAAGATCAGTGGTTTTTGCTCACAGATTGTTGTAGATAAGTTTCGCTCGTTTTAGCATAGAGTAATGATTATAGTATCATTGATAGTTGTTCTGACTGCAGCACAATGACAACCTCTGGAAATATAGCTAATGTAATAAAACAGTCAAACCAGGCGTTGGCTGACACTCTTGCCGGGGCATTTCAAAATTTTAAGTATCAAAGGTCGTCAACCGTAAAACTAAGTAAGTTCTATGGGTCTCCAACAAAGTCTGGAGATCTCACACTGACAGAGTGGGTGAATGATCTCAACTCATAGTGAAGACAAGTTGGTTTCTCAAGTCAGAGAGCGAGAAACTAGCAGACTTCAGCAGAGCTTTGATTAGGTTGTACGATCGCATGTAATCCGCGTCCACGGAAAAATGTGAGCAAACCGCGCTCGCTCAGCTCAAGCAAGGCGCACTGAAAGAGCAGTTCATTCGTGGTGCTCGGGACACTGCACCGAATCAAGAATTGCGCACTTTTTTTGTTAGCTGACGGCGAGCCGGACCTTTCCGTCTTTGATTTCAGAGAGCTAGCGCTAAAAATCATGCGAGATGTAGAAGAATGTCATAGTGAAAAACCAAGCCACGCTGGGTTCTCCTCAGTACCAGAAGCACCCAGTGTGGTAGTTGTAAAACAAGGTAGCTGCGAATTAAAGTAGCAAAGACAATGAATAACTTGCCACGCTAATGGAGCGCCTATTAGTACAGCAGCAAATGGAAACGAACAAAAAAATCCAAACGCTAACTGAGGCTGTCGGCAATCTTAAGCCTAGTGCAACCGCGGAGAGTACTGGTAGTGGTTATCGAAGATCCGATAGACTCCCAATAATGCAGTTATTGTGGTAAAATGTCTCATGATATTGCGTCTTGTTGGTCAAAGAAAGCAGCAGAGCGAGCACAAATACGGAGGTGAATTAAACGCATCTTTCCCAGGTTAAAGGTGACGTAGGTCAAGTGAAGTTGTCGGAAAACGCGATACCTCCGTCGTAGAGGGCGTTATGCCGGAGGGTTTAGTTGTAGAGCCCATTGTCCAGATCACCCGAGTGGATAAGAGAAAACTGTTTTCTCCGAGTCCTACGGTGAAAGTGATAATAGCTGGTGTGACAGCAAACTGTGTTTTTGAAACGTTTCTCAGATTGCATTGTTTTTAGACAACTTTCTTTTGAAATTGTTGAAAGAAATTATTTGACGATGATTTATTAGAATGAATTGCGGTTGCCTTGATTCGACAGAAATTATACGTTTTCTGATTATTTCTTAATAAAAGTTAAATGGCCAGCGTGAAATATGTAAAGTACACAAATAATGTTTAGCTGTTGTTATTCAAATAGTTATTAAAAGTAATAAGTTGCTGTGCTCGGTTTGTTGACATCTTTGAAAAACATATCACTATAAAGACAAATATTGAAGCCGACATACATTTTCCGGTTCATGGAGGCAGTTAATATAAATAGAAGCTTACTAATGCATTAGCTGACACTGCAGCAAAGTCTTACATTCGTGTGACTGTAACGCCCATGAAAAATCAAAGACAGAAGTCGAGGTAGGAAACACAATAAATGTTTCTACCAGAACTCAAAGGATGGCGTACTTTTACAGTGATTATCACTCGGGTCTTTTTTTTTTCTTTTACTTTTGTAATCTGCATTACACTTATATTTCAAAGTTCACACGAAGTAAAATAAAACCCACATTGACATACACAAATCTCGCACAGTAATTTTCTCATATGTTTTTCCTTTGGTGTTTCAAATGATTGAATATATTGATCAATACAATAAAGTTTAATCATATTAATGCTGGTGTCGTTATAATGTTATGCATTTATTTGTGACACAAAATCAAACCTTCCTTTACTTTATGAACAGTTGTCATAAATTTTCAGCAAACTGAAATCTCTCTGTCTTGAGGAAATGCAAAGTTCAATCATCGAGGTTTTGTAGGTTTAGTACTGGTATGGGTTGTTATATTCAACAAGTGTTCAAATTATACCTAATACTTGTTGATAACTGCATATCCATTACCTTGTCTGTAAAAAAATATATATTTAGTATAATTTCATATACTTGATAAGAAATGCGCAAACGTTGCATGGATATGCGGGAATCACTTTAGTAAATTGCGCCGCGGATTACAAGAGGAATCATCGAAATGTTTATTTTAGCCAAGACTCTACACAATCGGAAGAATTGTAATAACAGTTGCTATAGCCACCGCATATTTGTATACGCCAATGACGATTCAAACAAATCATGTAACATGCAAAAATGTTTGTTTGTACATGGTTGATGGACGTTAAATAATTATGGAATCCAGGCCATTTCTAATGTTTTGTATTTAATTAACTACCATGTCATATATTAATTACTTACGTGTTTTAACCATGGCTCAAAGACACAGTACACGTTTGGTAATTACTCTGAAAATTGATGGCAATAAAAAAACGTACTTGGTAAGAAGTACAGCAGCCTTGGGTAGTATAATGAATTGAGAAACTGCTATCTTCGAAGAAACTGTTACCTTCGAAGTACTACGGTTATGGAAATTATATAACTTTTTGACTTTTGACTGAATATTCCTATGGGGAATATTCTTCCTGCGTGGAAATATTCGCTCCGGTTTTTCGGTGATATCTCAAAAACGCGACCACCTTTTGAGGTGAAATTTCCACAGGTTGGTTTTATGGTAGTTACTTACATTTATATAGAATTAACACAATCAGTAGGCTCCAATTAGTCTTTCATATTTTCGGTTGGAATCAGCCCGATGGAAACTACCCAGCGCTATTAACAGAACCACATACAAACCTTGTGTAGTGTGTTTCGTTTTGGCCATTGATACATGATGGTCCGAATAAGCCCATGTGGTACATCACGGCGCTACTAATACTAGAGCTATCATAATCCTTACATTAACTAATATGTTATTTAATCAATTACAACAATGTGTTGATCTTGACCCCTTGAATTAATCCAGCCCTTAAAAAACAAGATGGATTCGATTTCTAGTCGGAACAAAAAAAAAAAAAAAAAAAAAAAAATGCCAACCGCGAGGAACGGGACCCACAACAATATAAATCAGACCCCTTTCCCAACCAGGGCTTTCGATAGAGGAAAACTGAAGCAATGTTAAAAAAAAAAGGTTCGCACGGAAAATGGCGTTACCTAATTAAGGAAAAAGATGCACACGATCTCGCCCAAATTGGCTGCAATTGTACCAGTAGAATTCGGGGTGCTGGAGAACTCGAACCACACTCTTCCAGCACTGATTCCTCGCCCACCTCTTTACGCACCCGATTTAAAGATGGATTGTGAAACGGCGCCATAGTAAAACATATGAGGGAGTATGTCTGAACCGCCGGAAACTGCTATTTGCAGTGCGCAATCGCCAAAATAATCCTTTGTTGATGCATCAAAATAAGTAGCAAATCATTTGAGCCACTATGCAAACTAATTATAGAAGGACACACACATCCCATTTGACCCAGCAAATAAGGAATTTTGTGGAGCTGTACGCAACATTTTCCTTTCCAACAAACGTGGGACGGGACTGCCATTGCATGGGTTGCCCAAGGCACTAAAGAATCACCCACAATCCACACCTCTGCTGGACCTATTAAAAAACAGAATTGATCTAATTGGGACCACCAACGCAAAGACTGTGGAGTATGCCCCCATGCGAAATGATTGGCACCCTGCACCCCCACTTTTGCCAATGCCTTTTGCAAAGCTGCATTAAATTGAAAGTGAGTGAGGGGAATCCAACCAACACGGCAGAACAAGATGCCTTGAGACTTTGGCCGAATGTGGACAAAGTCTTTCAGTGCGGAAACCAGGCACAGATCAGTGTCCACAGCCTGATCAATAATGGATATTTTGTGAGGGCCATGTTGATTATTCTTGCTATGCCGCAACGACACAATAACAGAACCACCAGTGGCCAAACCCAGGTTGGGTTTAACAAACTGATGAAAGTCGCCAGTTTGTAACAGCGCCGGCAACACCTTGCTTGTGGAAGTTGCTGCAAACTCACCGACCATCAAAAAAACGAAAAACTCGACAAGCATTACAGCTCGAAAAAACTTAATTTCAAATGCAGATGTGCATATTATAAAAGGCAGCACATCCAGCAACTGTCATAGCAAGGAATTGGAATTGAAAGGTCGCTGGTCACGTCGCGCATCACCCCGCCTGCAACCTTCTAGAAGTTTGGAAGACAATCGCTGGGTCTGGTTTGCTAGATAAGCCCTTTTCACACTGCATCTCTTATCCCCGTGGAATACAGTCCCGGGGAGGCCCCGGGTTTGTTTTACCCTACGGTTACCCAGGCGCACTTTTACACTATCCTCGCCTAGGTCCCTATTCCGCAGTGTTCCTGTTGCATGTTTTAAGAATACCCCTGGGTTTTACTGCTTACCCCTACTCGGGAGCAGAGGTGGCTATAATCCCCGGGGTATGCCCACTTGCCGGGACAGACAGGGGGCAGACAGGGGGCAGACAGGGGTAAAACGATCATAGTGTGAAAAGGCCGACCGTTATTCCACGGGGTTGCCCATGGGGGATTAGGGTAGTGTGAAAAGGGCTTTAGCTTATTAGATGAGAACCCACACCCGCTACATATGTACCAATAGTTGATGGGCTTTAGAAAAGCATATTTTATTTGATTTATTTTCTTTATAAATAATACAACTCTGGAATGCCAGATTGAAAAATAGCTGTCCTATGGAATGCCCATGAAGAGCTCATGAATACATTACACAATGGTGACGTCGTTGGTGGAATCTAGCATGTAGTTTATTTTTTGTGGGCATTCCAGAACACTAGTTTATTTTAAAAGAAAATAAATATAAAAAAAAAAACGGAAGACGCAAAACAAGTTCAAATCTAACTTTTTCATTGTTTAATCATAATAAGGTGTAGAAAGAAACCAATATTAGAATGAGAAGATGTCAGAGATTATGATACAACTCGCTGAGTTGTGTAAACAAAGAGTTGTAATCCAACTAATGGTTGATTGACAAAAGATACACATGTGGGCTAATCTATAAAAAAAAGGTGTTTTAATATATTGTATTTAGTCAAAAGGGTTTATACCTAATCATTTGAGTGATTTAAAAGTGATTGTGTTCTCCACGAAAACGTTTTACACGCTAATATCAAAACAAACACTTGAAAAGTGCCCGATGGGCGCAGAATGTGTATTTTTTTTTTTTTTTTTTTTTATGGGGTCATGGAGGGTTAACCCAGGAAAATGTTTAATACTAAAAACAAAGTAGTTACAGAAGCACAGGGAACCATTCAAATGTCTCTCAGCCTCTTGAAATTAAGTAAAACAATATTTGCGGTTAAACTGATTTTTGATTATTAAGATTATTAGGAAGGTAGTGGATAAATTGTTAAGCTATGCAATGCAAAATGAAAACCACCCAGAACGAGTTTTAAAATGGTAATTTTCGCTTTTTTGTCCATCCACAATGCCCCAGATTGGAAGTTACTAAGACAATGGCACAATATTGACTATGACAAAGCCTTCAAAATTGTGATTTACCGAAAAGGTAATGGGCTAAGTGTATGACTAACTCACAAGGTGTGGTTGACGCCCTCGTGCAGCTAGAGCGGTTCAGGCGTGGTTGACACTATTTTATAACCAAGATGTACCGTGATATAACAAAATCTTTTAATATATTGTTCACAGTGGAAGACAGAACGTACGTCTATCAACAATTGTGTTTAATTGGACTTCATTTTGTTTGTTTGTTTGTTTGTTTGTTTGCCTGCCTGCCTGCCTGCCTGCCTGCCTGCCTGCCTGCCTGCCTGCCTGCCTGCCTGCCTGCCTGCCTGCCTGCCTGCCTTCCTGCCTGCCTGCCTGCCTGCCTGCCTGCCTGCCTGCCTGCCTGCCTGCCTGCCTGTTTGTTAGTTTGTTTGTTTGTTTGTTTGTTTGTTCGTTCGTTCGTTCGTTCGTTCGTTCGTTCGTTCGTTCCCTCCCTCCGTCCGTCCGTCCGTCCGTCCGTCCGTCCGTCCGTCCGTCCGTCCGTCCGTCCGTCCGTCCGTCCGTCCGTCCGTCCGTCCGTCCGTCCGTCCCTCCGTCCGTCCGTCCGTCCGTCCGTCCGTCCGTCCGTCCGTCCGTCCGTCCGTCCGTCCGTCCGTCCGTCCGTCCGTCCGTCCGTCCGTCCGTCCGTCCGTCTCCGTCCGTCCGTCCGTCCGTCCGTCCGTCCGTCCGTCCGTCCGTCCGTCCGTCCGTCCGTCCGTCCGTCCGTCCGTCCCCGTCCGTCCGTCCGTCCGTCCGTCCGTCCGTCCGTCCGTCCGTCCGTCCGTCCGTCCGTCCGTCCGTCCGTCCGTCCGTCCGTCCGTCCGTCCGTCCGTCCCGTCCCTCCGTCCGTCCGTCCGTCCGTCCGTCCCGTCCGTCCGTCCGTCCGTCCGTCCGTCCGTCCCGTCCGTCCGTCCGTCCGTCGTCTGTCTGTCTGTCTGTCTGTCTGTTCTGTTTGTTTGTTTGTTTGTTTGTTTGTTTGTTTGTTTTCTGTCAAGACACACGGATCTCTTTTGTAGAAACCCTCGTCTGCCATCCAACCCACGCAAACAACAACGTATTATGCGGAATTGTATTTCCATTGTTGTCTTAACCCTGCAACGATGCACCTGTTTTGTCCCAACGGTATTACGTCATCCTGCCAGAGAGGTATGGCAGGCCCATTTGATAGGTTAAAACAATAATCTCCGACAACAAACTATTATAATTTATATTATATACCAAAAACGGACCTCGATCCCGAAATACGAGGCTTTGTCCGAGAAACTGTTGTTCGATTCTTGTACAATTTATCTGAAAGAGTCCCAGAACGAAAACCAGCCATCTTGTCAAGTTGAGTACATTATATGTTTGTTGCAAATTTGTGCCACTGCATTATGTTTTGCTTGCGCTTACGATCATGTCATGCTAGCCGATTGATTTTCCTTTTGTGTTGGGGCTATCTTCCCTCTGTGGGCGCGCTTGGCGCAAGTGGAAAGTTGTAACGGAACAGATGGCCACCAAAAACATTTTTGTGCGCTTTTCTGGTTATTAACAAAAGTGCCTACGGCGTGAGCACCTTCCGTGACAGCTGGGTTTTAATCCCAGGTTGTATCGTAAACTTGGGTGTGATCCCTGGCTACACGACAGTTAACGGTTGTATGGCTTCTGACTGGCACCCCCGAACCAAGATATTGACATAATAGGGAGACCGCCAATATAGGGCTAGACAGCTCAGTTGGTAGAGCGCCGGTACGTTAATCCGGAGGTCGTTGGTTCAAATCCCGCTCTAGTCAATTTTTCTTTGTTCAACCCCATACTATTTTAAATTTACCCAGTCAGTTTCCCTTGTGGTTTATTACTTAACATTTAAGTTTAAAAAGTCGCATCCCCTCAAGGTGATCCCGTGGCTGCTGCTTCCCAGGTTGTATCGTAAACTTGGGTGTGATCCCTGGCTACACGACAGTTGACGGTTGTATGGCTTCTGACTGGCACCCCCGAACAAAGATATTGACATAATAGGGAGACCGCCAATATAGGGCTAGACAGCTCAGTTGGTAGAGCGCCGGTACGTTAATCCGGAGGTCGTTGGTTCAAATCCCGCTCTAGTCAATTTTTCTTTGTTCAACCCCATACTCTTTTTAATTTAATGAGAATAACAAATCTGAGTCGGTCAAGGTCAACCCTTATGGGAGTTGGCTCAGAATGGTCCACCGAGGCATTTATTTATGAATGAAAAATGGGGGGGGGGGGGGGGGACGGTCACTCAAAATATTTTCCGTATCAGTTTCAGTCGTGGGTAGTTTGTTACAGTATGTTGTGCCAGCGATAAAATGAACTCCATTTACATACAGCAGCGTAATATAAATGTCGGCCTTGGGTGTACAATTGGCGCTACTTATCGCTGTGTTTAAAGTTCAATGCACCCTAATGTAGATTTTTGTATACAGTGTACTTCCTCATACTTGCTAGGATAACGAACCCATAATGAGGCAATGGTTGGTTAGAAAAAAACAACCTTTTGTTGAGGTCGGTTTTGGTCCAGTGATCGACAAAGAAACAAAATGTGTTTTTTTTTTAAAGGGGTTTGGAAAGTCGAAACGAAAAGAAATCAATATGTTCACTGTGAGCCAATCTTTTATGTTATTGCGTCTCTGAATTTCAACCATAAGCTGAAAGTACGTGACTGCCTACAAAATTACATTTTTAGGTTTCAGTGTGCCTTAAAATGGAGCCAGCATGTATAAAAATGATAGTTTTGGTCGTAGCCGTGCTTGCTATGAGAGCCAAATCCCAAATGAGCATAGCATTGGCTCATATACAACAAGCGAGACTGAACGATGTGTGTGCCAGCCACACGTCACCATCAACCCGCCCGTTTGCGGACGCTCCGTTCCCGTGAACTCCGGTACCGGCTGCAACTGTACGACCGTCCACGAAATACTTCGTACTTTATCAATAAATCAAGAAGATACAAGCCGTAATCAAGAAACGGTTTCTTCTGAGCTAGGAGAAATAAGACGTAAGGTAGATCAATTGCAGGTTACAGTATCGACCAACCAAGAAATGGTAAACTTCGGAACTAAGGAACACGTCTAGTAGAAGAGTTGCAAGAGACAGACTCTGGTAATCAAGAAACGGTTTCCTCTGAGATACGTGGTATGAGACGACAGTTGGAAGAGCTGCCTATTATTCTATTATTATTTCCTTCCTTCACTGGGCGGCAAAGCCAGATAATACCGACAATCCTTCGTTTTGCGAAAGTGGCACCACATAATAATGATTTTTATCAGATTACTGTTACAAATCAATAATAATAATAAATAACACATTGGCATCAATTTGATGTGTAATGGAAAGGTGAGGACTGCAGGTCGTTTTAATCCTTGCACATAGCCGACTTAGAAAAATGTGGAAAGTTCATGTTATCTGGTTTCATGCGTATTCCTTTGAAACATCGTGGGTAAAAAAAATATATACTATCCGGCTTATCTATTTGTTTACATAACACATCCATACTCCCCCACAGTGAAGGAAACATCCAAAGAAATACAATGCAAAGTGCCTTTTTTATTTAATTTTATTTCTTTGAATGCTTCTATACGAAGACACATTTTTTAATAACTTAGTATTTTCCGGGATAAAACTGACTGTGTCTTCATATAAGTGGTTCAGACAAATTAAATTGTTTCGAAGCTGTTTTTACGCTTACACCAGATGCATCACCGCTGAGTTTGTTACTTATGTTGATTTTACACACTATTTTGAGACTTAATCATAACTCAGTTTAAACATGTACAATTCCAAAGGACTCACATTGCATAGGATTGGGGCAAAATAAATCATAATAATTAAGTAATTACAGCTACAGGAATGAAAAGCTATGTTTTGTTTTCTACATTATTTTATAGTTCCCCTTTTAAAAGATTGTTCTGAGGTTCTTGCGAGGGGTGTATCAATCAGTGGCGTGTACACGGTTCAACCTCTACAATCCCGGCCATATCTCGTTGGGCCCCCCCTGCCCCCTTTCAATGTTGAATCACATTGTTGCACGGTCTTCTGTGTTCCAGACAACATTGAGCGGGGGGACGGGGGACGGGGGAGAGAATGTTTATTGTGAGACAGGGAATGGTTATTGTATGGTTATTGTAACGTTATAGAAACGGGTGGCCCAAGCATTTTGGCCGGGATTGTAGACTCCGGTCAGGCTCTCCAGGTGTATTGTGATATGTAGACGGTGGGTGGTGGATGGACGGTAAGATAACACGCTAGTGGATCAATCAGAGTGCTCTTCTATAAAAGGGGATTTTTTTTTTATTAGAAGAGTTTTAATCAAATTGAGGACATGAACATAAAACCACTCGTGTTCCTTTGATAGGTTTTCCAGCGGCGCCAGGACGGCGGTGTTTATTTCTATGTGGACTTTGCCAACTACAGCCGGGGCTTTGAGGGAGAGTTTTGGCTCGGTAACGACAACTTGCACGTCTGACCGCTCATACAGGGCGATTACGAACTCTGCTTTGAACTTTCAGCTTTCGGTAATGATACCGTGTATGCCGTCTACGACTCGTTCAACATCGCCGATGTGAGTGACAACTACCGGCTAACTTATGGGAGTTATTCTTGGGAGTTATTCAGGAACAGCAGGTAATAAAACACTCGATATGGTCAGCGATTGTTTCACTTTCGGGAATTTGAAAACATTCACGTCAATCACATGATTCGGATTCCCTTCTCTTCACTGGCCATCAGTAAACTAAGGCAGTCTAGGAGCCTTGGACATTATTTGCTTTAGAATGCGACTGATTGGAACTTTAATATGTTAGATTCAGCAAACGGTTAGATAGATAGATATACATAATAGAATGCATAAAACATAGTTCGGATCCTACCCTAGCTGACAGTGGAACTCGGAAAGCACTAAGCCTAGAGGGTTAACAATAAACGCTGTTTAATCCTTTACAAAAATATTATATTTATTTGTGTTTACTCTCAAAATATTTATTTCCAAACTTGTCCTCTTTTCTTTGTTGCTCTTTGACCGCCAGATACGAGTTAAAATGTTTGTCATTTTTCTCCCAACAGGTGATTTGCTACGCCGCAACAATAACGGAGCCTTCTCAACCAAAGACATGGACAACGATAAATCTAGCTCAATAAACTGTGCCGTGTATCGGCACTGGGCGTTGTGGTACAACATCTGTACTCACGCCAATTCAAACGGGGAGTACCTCGGCGAAGGAGTGAGTGATACACACATGGAGTCTATTGGGAGTACCGGAAGGGCAGGTACTCACTCAAATATACAGGCATGAAATTAAGGGTGAAGTCTAGGTTCTCTAGGTGTGGGGCAAAACTTGAGACCCCTTGAAAGGAGTTTAACCTGTGGGTCGGTTAAGACTTTGTCAGACAGATTGACTACTGTACATGTTGTATCTGGCGGCCTTTCAAGGGGGTGAGTAAGAGTTAGCCTCTTGCTGTGGAAACGTCTATGAATGTATTTCTTATGGTTAGCTTGGACATTCATGCGTTTCTTGTTCTGTTTGTCCGTTAGGGTGGACCGTAGGTGGTTGACATTAGATCGTAGGATATCATGTAAATGTTCGTACTCTTGATTGGAGCATGATTCTTGGAGTTGAGATTCAGTCTCTGTTATCTCAAGTAACTGGTTATCAATGTATTGTTGGCATTGATCTTCCAGTAACCTGGGCAGATGGAAAGACGTGTTAGTGAGTGTCTTATTCCATTTCTTCAAAAATGAGGGTTCAAGGTCCCCAAAGGAAGGGGCACACTTGATCTGGAGCCCTTTAGGGATGATCCGGGATAAACGATAAAAACGGTAGTTATCAAGATGTGACAAGTAGCGAATGTTCTTTTCTTTAAGCTTACGTAGTTTACGGAAAAGGCACTTGGTATCAGAGAACGGGTTATAAATCCTGTTGAAAACGGGTAATTTAAAAACATGTACAAAGACAAAGTAAACACAATCCTGTAGAGAGAACGGGTTATAAAACCTATGGACAAAACGAGTTATTTATGAACATGTACAAAGACAAAGTAAACACAACCCTGTAGAGAGAACGGGTTATAAAACCTATGGACAAAACGGGTTATTTATAAATCTGTGGGGAGAAAAGGGTTAATACAGTCCTGTACAGAGAGCGGGTTATGGAAGCTGTGGACAAAACGGGTAATTTATAAACATGTACAAAGACAAAGTAAATACAATCCTGTAGAGAGAACGGGTTATGAAACCTGTGGACAAAATGGGTAATTTATAGACATGTACAAAGACAAAGTAAACACAATCCTGTAGAGAGAATGGGTTATAAAACCTATGGACAAAACGGGTTATTTATAAATATGTGGAGAGAAAAAGGTTAATACAGTCCTGTAGAGAGAACGGGTTATGGAATCTGTGGACAAAACGGGTAATTTATAAACATGTACAAAGACCAAGTAAACACAATCCTGTAGAGAGAACGGGTTATAAAATATGTGGACAAAACGGGTTATTTATAAATCCGTGGAGAGAAAAAGGTTAATACAATCCTGAGGAGAGAACGGGTTATGGAACCTGTGGACAAAACGGGTAATTACAAAAACACGTACAAAAACAAAGTAAACACAATCCTGTAGAGAGAGCGGGTTATAAAACCTGTGGACAAAACGGGTTATTTATAAATATGTGGAGAGAAAAACTGGGTGAAAATACTTTATAGCAACTCCACTAGTGGTGTTATTGTTAATAATTTTTATTACAGAACCTTTTAATGTCACCAGAGTTATTAGACAAGGGTGCCCGCTTTCGCCTCTTTTGTATGTTATTTGCGCAAAAGGCTTAGCTAATCTCATTAGGAATAATTTCAAAGGTATTGGTCTCCCCAACTCTGATTGCACCTTAAAACTTATTCAACATGCTGACGACACTACCATTTTTATCACAGATGATGATGACTTCAAGGTTTTTGAAAAAAAAAAAATTCACTATTTACAGCAAGGGTACTGGTTCCAAAATTAGTATTCAAAAATCGCAAGGGCTCTGGGTTTTTTAATGGAAAGATAGACTTGATAAACCCGGGGATTTTCATGGGTCAATGATCACCTGAAAATCCTTGGCATCTATTTCGGCAACGACGACAACACTCAAAGGAATTGGGAACCGAGAATAAATAAAACGAAAGCTGTTCTTGACAAGTGGAAGGGAAGAATTTTAACAATGAAAGGGAAACCTGTTGTCATCAATAGTTTCATGGGTGCAAGTCTTTCCTACCATCGATCAATCATCCATTGAGAGGATTACGTAAAGCAAATGGAGCGCATTAAGTGGTCTTGCTTTTGGAATGGCAAACTGGATAAAATAAAAAGACAGACTATTACCAGTCCCGTAGCTATGGGAGGCACTGGAGTCGTTGATATTCGCCTCAAGCTGCAAGCTTTAAAACTCAATGCTTTCAAAAAGTATCACACTGAATCTGGGCAATGCAGACATCTTTTCGAGTAGGCCCTACTGCTTATGCAAAGCTAGTGATGAATGAACTAGGCTGGTACATTTTAGATAACAATAAAGCCATCGTTTGCGGTACTCAGGATTATTATAAAGAATTAATTCATGCTTTACAGACATCTGCTCTTAGCTATAACAACGTATTCTCCTGTGGACTCCCCCTCTGGAAAAATAGCACTATTACTAATGACAAGAATACATAATTAGACAGCAAAATCCTTAAACCCATGGGGATGAATCGTTTACAACATGTTCTCGAAAATGATAGCTTGATTACTCACCAAATCATGGCTAAAGTTGGTAAAATATTGCCCTTAAATGCAGATATAATTAGCAATGGTCTGAAGAAAAAAATAATTACATCTACGTCACTGAAGACAGAGAGGGTCCACCTAACCATTTTTTGAATAATGTTACCATTAAAGACAAACAGACCGGCAAAAAGTAGACTTGTTCACAAAAATGTAAGAGTATGGGGGTTGAACAAAGAAAAATTGACTAGAGCGGGATTTGAACCAACGACCTCCGGATTAACGTACCGGCGCTCTACCAACTGAGCTATCTAGCCCTACATTGGCGGTCTCCCTATTTTGTCAATATCTTTGTTCGGGGTGGCAGAACTTGGGATTGGTTAACACAAATCATCGACATCCCCTATTATCTTAAACCCTGCAGTGCGTATTACGTAAAACCTCATCATTGTGCGGCTCCCCCACTACATTTTCGTGCAGGATACACGCCCCGAAACCCCACCACACCTAGCCTTGTCCAAGGCTCTTTAAGCAAGCACACCGCTTTGAATTCACCAGGTAGCATAACAATACTGGCACGGTACTGCAGTACTTGATATACAGTATATTGTGGGGTCGAAGTATGGTTTTTCAACCTCGTATCAAAAACGAAGCCGAAACAGAGCCTTTGTTCATACTGTAAAAAGGTCAGATTGTGGGCGGAGTTGCTTTATGCTAACATTTCCCGAAGGTGAATGCTCATCGGTTAATGTATAGTGGCAAAAACACATCACTACGTCACATTGAGAGTTTATGATTGGACGATTATCCACCCAGTACAGGAAATGAATATTCAATACCCGATTCCAGCATACGTAATTGCGCTGGAATCCCTGCGCAATGATACAGAAAAACATAAGCTGCCGGATACAGAATGAACAAGGCTCTGTTTCGGTTTCGTTTTTGATACGAGGTTGAAAAACCATACTTCGACCCCACAATATACTGTCTATCAAGTACCGCAGTATCGTGCCAGTATTGTTATGCTACCTGGTGAATTAAAAGCGGGTGCTTGCGTAAAGAGCCTTGGACAAGGCTACACCCCACCCCACAAATTGTGAACGTTTGTTTTAGTATAATGTTACCCTGAAAAAAACATTCACCTGTCAAACAAGTCTCACACAGTCTTCCTCTGATAGCTACAAGCTGCCCTGAATAAGGATGATTGATAACTGTTATCATACACCGCTACCCCTGGAGGATTTGCTAATATTTATGTGTACAAACCAATAAGCCATTTCGAAATATGGTGGACACAATACTGTGAAACTATTAGGTTTGGGTAAATTTGTCTGTATACACCCAAACCAAACAGTGCACCCCTATAATGTCCACTACATCTCAAAAAAAGGCTAATGGCAGCTCTCCCGACCACAGGAGTTGTAATGGGATTTTCAAGGTGAATGAATTCACCCAGTGCATGGATTTACTGCCATCTGTTTATGTATGTTATAACGATGGAATATCAAAAAGACTGAATTTTTGTTTAAGTCATGGGCGGAACAATTTTAAAATTAGCAAAAACCTACACGACGAAATAGTACATAAGTCTCACTACCATGTTTTAAGAACTTGCTCTCTGAACTTGAAAAACTGTAACTGAAGTCCCTCATGTGCTAATCTGCGTAATATCAGCTGAGTCAGAACAACCCTTGAGATCCCAATTAGTTGTTCCTTCAATGCATTCTGCTTTAACTGGGCAAGAGCATCTTGCTCTTCCTCATCTGTTGAAGCTAATTCCATACGGTCATATAGTCGCATTAGTACTCTTCTAGACTCTCACCCTCTAATTGAGATCTTGAGTAAAATGCACCGTTATGAGTTTGGGCTGTCTCTATACTACCAAATCACAACCTAAAAACTGTGACCAGTTTATCAACGGTGTCCTTTTCCTCTTCAGGACAACACCGTATCTATTCTTTAGCATCACCCCCAAGGTGATCACTCGCAACATTCAACTTATCTTATTTTGATATGTCTAGGTGTCAAGATCATCTGACCACTCATTCAATGTTGGATCTCGGATTCTTTCGGCCGACCACTAAACTTCAAAAGTTTTGACGTTGAGGTCCCCTGATATTTCGTATTCTTCAATACCCCTGCAGATGTCTGTGTCATAGCCTGGTGATTGCTTTAGCGACTCTGCGAGTGCTTCAGCAAATCCACCAGGCAGGCCATGGTGCAAGAAATGTACCCTGTTTGCAATTATTATAATTAAACTTAATTATCAGAGACCGTTACACAGCACTAAGCAACACAGTTAAATCACAATATATTGTGACGAGATTGGGTGGACCGACACAAGTTTAATCGGCCTTTCTTCTAGAAGGTTCTTGAACTCTAGTGCGGAAGTAGGTCGGAGGTGATTGCAGTGTGAGTGGCAGGTCGCTGTGACCTATCCGGGTTGAGCGAGCTACCGAGAGCGTGCTGCCGGCCTGGTCACGGGCAGGCATCGTCCAATCTGGTGGTGGTTGGGTGATGCCCGGGCGTGTCCGAGCCTGGTGCCGCGGCGTGGCTTGTCCGGGCTCGCCCGGGCTTGTCAGGCAGAGTTATTTTAACTAGCAAGCCAGCCAGACGTCAGTGTTCATTGCGAAAGACGTGAAGCTTTGGTGGTGCGGGAAGAGTCCAGCGAGCACTCCGGTGAGTGTAGGTTGCTGTTGCTGTCCGCCGGAAAAACACTGTTGTCTCCGACCCGCTTTCACATCTTTCTTACGGCCCTGTTAACTGTGTATTAACTTGCTGAGTGCAACGTTCCGGGGAGCGATACAGTGGGAATCGTGCCGGTAGCTTTACGATTGTGTTATAGTGTTTGAGTAGCCTTTCAGAAAAGTTGCGATGAAGTGACGGCTAGTAGTTAAGTTCTCATAGAACTTGAATGGCGCAGGCGGTCGATCGCAGAGATTGACCTGGAGAGTTTACCATAGAGGTTAACTCTAGAGGCCGTTCATTATTAATCGAGTAATCCAACTGTAAGGAAGCTCAGATAGAGACACTGTGAAACAATCGGCGTGCTTGCGTGTGCTTTTTGGTTGCCAAATTTGCTGTTAGACTGGATTGATTCCGTGAGGGTTGCACTCACGTAAGACAAGGTTTGTTAAAGGCTAGTGTAAAGGTTAAAGGAAGGAGTCTGAAGAGAGTTGCCCAGAGAAGGCATTAAAGAGAGTGCCCATGAGGCAACAAGAGAGGATTGACAAACAGAACTGTGCCTGCGTCCGTTATTTGTGTGTCTTCCCCCAGTAATTTATCCTGCCCTGCCAAAGAGTGCCCAGACAATCAGTAACCAATCGGCGGTATATCTCCTCCAAACGAGCTCACATCCCTGGGCCTAAGATTGCTCGAAGTATTCCTTGGTCCGAGGCCGAGTTTGGGTTTGGTGTTTGCGAGACTTTCACTAAAGACGGTGAACCTCTTTCAAGCTTCCGGACTTGAATGAGACTCGCGGGAAAACCGCCACAATATCTACGGCAAGCTTGGCCAAAGATTAAACTATCAACTGCGAAGCTTTACAAAACACAAAGTGAATAGTATAGCACAATTTTACGAACAGTCAATCCAATATATTTAGTGCTGGGCTGGTGAGACTTGTCCATAGAAATAAGATATGACGGGGTTTCTATAATAAACCTATATTCACTGGCACAAGAAATCATTCGAACAATTAACCATCCCAGCTAACAGTTTGACGTTTTCTCAACGTTGTAATGAAGTCAGACTTTGGTGTAAGTAACGTTATTAATATAACGTTGTAGCTACGGAACTTTGTCGACTCCCCTATACGTCTTCCGTACGTAATGACGCAACGTAACAACCACGTTGTTGGTACGTTTAAGACACGTTTCCAGTGACCTTATTACAACTTATATTTAACGTTGCAACAACGTTCTCAGAGCGTGTTTGTTTGGTTGTTATATAGTTATCTAAGTAACGTTGTAGCAACGAATCTTTGTCGACTCCCCTGTACGTCTTTAGAACGTAATGATGCAACGAAACAACGACGTTGTTGGCACGTATACACAACGTTGCAATGTTGTAAATAATCAATTAAAAAGAATGTTACAACAATGTATTCTTTTTCAGTACCGTGAACGTTGTCACAACGTCAGCCCTATCTTATTTATTGATTGCTATATCGATTAATTATACAATAATTTCATGAATAATTTTGTTAAGTGATATGTCAACATGATTAATGAATTACTTTTACAAACTTACCAAGGTAGGTCCCTACTACGCGGTGTCGTCTTCACTGTACCTGTATATTATACATCGTACAGCATGTACTATATATACAGACCAATTTCCTGACTTTTGCAATCACGGGGGTATATATTTTTGTAATTGTTTCCATTTAATTAATATTTCTGAACTAAAATTACATGTTTAGTTACTGAATTATATTTATCCATATTTTCCTCTGTTAGTTTAGACAAGTACAGAAGAAACCAGTACACCTAGTTCATAAATTTGGCAAATTTCGTGAAATTGTTTGTATGTATTGTACAACTTCTAAGCCCAATCTACAAATTTGCATATGTGATATTTACGTTGTCATGACGATGTCAAATTAATTTTTACTAGACATGCAGCATTCCGCACGCTGGTCAATGCGGCAGGTTGAGCGGAAACGTATGTCTTTCTTTTTTCTTCAAAACTGAAACAAAACATACTTAGTGGTACACTAAAGTACTTCAAAATTTGAAAGTGTCTTTGAAATTTAGGAACAAATTTGGTTTTAGAGGAAGTTTTTAGCTGGGAACAAAACGGCCTAAGTGTGGATAGAAAATCCTATCAAGGGTAAATGTTTCTCTAGAAGATTCTAAGTACGGCTTGGAATGCCGCTGTACAGGTGGTCGGGGGGGGGGGTGCGAAGAATCGAATATCTCCCCAGACCGGTGCACTGCTGCTTGACACAATAAGCTCAATTAAATGCAATTAATGATTAGTATTAACTGTTCAGATTGATCATTAAATGCCAATGTGATAGCAAGGCCGCTCCTCAAGTGCCTATTTTATTTATGACAACCGATGTTCAAAACTAAATTTAAAACAAACATTGTTTGCGATGTCAAACATTAGGCCTACCAATAGTTGTTAGCTTATAAATGTCCTCCAAAACCATCCCAACGAGCTGCTTGAACTATTCAACACAATAGTTTTAGAAAAAGTTTTTAGCGGGTGAACAAACGGCCTAAGTAATATAGAAAATCCTATCAAGGGTAAATGTTTCTCTTTAGAAGATTCTATCTACAGCTTGGAATGCCGCTGTACAGGTAGTGGGGGGGGGGTAGACTCAAATCTCTCCCTAGACCGTCGCACTGCTGCTTGACATAATAAAGTCATTTAAATGCAATTAATTGTTTGTTCAGATTGATAATTAAATGCCTATTTGATAGGGAGGCCGCTCCTCAAGTGCCTATTCTATTGATGACAACCGATATAAAAAACTAAATTGAGAACAAACATTGTTCGTGATGACAAAAATTAGGCCTACCAATGTTGTTAGCTAATATATGTCCTCCGAAACCATCCCAACGATCTGCTTGAACTATTTAACACAATGGTTTTAGAGGAAGTTTTTAGTGGGGGACAAAACGGCCTAAGTGAGGATAGAAAATCCTATCAAGGGTAAATGTTTCTCTAGAAGATTCTATGTACGGCTTAAAATGCCGCTGTACAGGTGGTGGTGGTGGTGGTGGTGGGGAGAGGGGGTAGAATCGAATCTCACCCCTCACCAGCGCACTGCTGCTTGACACAATAAGCTCAATTAAATGCAATTAATGATTAGTATTAACTGTTCAGATTGATCATTAAATGCCAATGATAGCAAGGCCGCTCCTCAAGTGCCTATTTTATTTATGACAACCGATATTCAAAACTAAATTGAGAACAAACATTGTTCGTGATGACAAACATTAGGCCTACCAATGTTGTTAGCTAATAAATGTCCTCCGAAACCATCCCAACGATCTGCTTGAACTATTTAACACAATGGTTTTAGAGGAAGTTTTTAGTGGGGGACAAAACGGCCTAAGTGAGGATAGAAAATCCTATCAAGGGTAAATGTTTCTCTAGAAGATTCTATCTACAGCTTGGAATGCCGCTGTACAGGTGGTGGTGGTGGTGGTGGGGAGGGGGGGGGGTAGAATCGAATCTCACCCCTCACCAGCGCACTGCTGCTTGACACAATAAGCTCAATTAAATGCAATTAATGATTAGTACTGTTCAGATTCATCATTAAATGCAAATCTGATAGAAATGCCGCTCCTCAAGTGCCTAATTTATGACAACCGATATTAATAAAAAACTAAATTGAGAACAAAAACATGTTTGCGATGTCAAACATTAGGCCTACCATGTCCTCCAAAACCATTCAAACGAGCTGCTTGAACTATTCAACAAAATGGTCTAAACATCGCCAATACAAACTAAAATACAACGCCAAACGATATCATAGTCAAAACATAAATACTATTATTTGTACGTTGTAATTAAACTAAAATACAATATGTCACAGCGTGATGGTAAAAACAAAGATACTACGTTGTGATAAATCTACAAGATGATAGTTACAATATGCGTTTGAAGATTAAGACAACGGGCTGTCACAACTTTAACAGTAGGCTACTTTTGTGTGCAAAACCAAAATACAACGACACGACAACATACAGCCGAAACTTAAATATTACGTTTTAATGTTACCAAAATACATTGTGTAGACAACGTGACTGTCACAACTTAAATGCTACGTTTTATAACACCAAAACATAACGTCAGGACAACGTGACCGCCGCGATTTACATATGACGTTTTGATAAAACCAAAATACAATGTGCAGACAACGTGCTCTTCACAACATAATTGCTACGTTTTAATGTTACCAAAAAACAACGTGTAAACAACGTTACTGCCACAACTTAAATGCTACGTTATAATAATACTAAAATACAACGTCAAGACAACGTGACCGCCGCGATTTAATTATAACGTTTTGATAAAACCAAAATGCAACGTGCAGACAACGTGCTAGTCACAACATAATTGCTACATTTTAATGTTACCAAATTACAACGTGTAGACAACGTGACTGCCACAACTTAAATGCTACGTTATAATAATACCAAAATACAACGTCAAGACAACGTGACCGCCGCGAATTAATTGTGACGTTTTGATAAAACCACAATGCAACGTGCAGACAACGTGCTTGTCGCAACAAAATTACTACGTTTTGTTGAGACCAAAATATGACTTATCGACAACGTTGTTGCCTTAACTTAAATACCACGTTGTAATAATACCAAAATACAATGTTGTGAACACGTTAGGTATAAAACCTTTCGGTAACGTTGCATAGATTACCAACATGCAACCAATGTACAACATTGGTTGTAGATCATGTTAAGTTCTGACGTTCTTGCAACGTAGTCAAAACGTTGTCATCCCATCGACCAAATTGCCACCTTATCACAACGTTGTGCAACGTTGTAACAACGTATTGTGTTAGCTGGGATGCACTTCTCACAGTCTTACTCAAGTAATCGTCGTAAAGCGGTTTTATTTAAAAAGGATTATTAACATGTTTTGTATTTGGTAGAAAATTTTTGGTTTTACTTAAAGGAAAACCCAGGCCCCAATTTGAGTGACTTTTGGTTAATATTAAACATCAACCCCTGTAAAATACCCCCTGATCAAACACTGAAACGATATCCAAGTGCAACAAAGCATTTTAAAGACACTGGACACTATTGGTAATTGTCAAAAACCAGTCTTCTCACTTGGTGTATCTCATCATATGGATAAAATAACAAACCTGTAAAAACTTGAGTTCAATTGGTCGTCGAAGTTGCGAGATAACTATAAAAGAAAAAACACCCTTGTCACACGAAGTTGTGTGCTTTCAGATGGTTGATTTCGAGACCTCAAATTCTAAATCTGAGGTCTCGAAATCAAATTCGTGGAAAATTACTTCTTCTCGAAAATTATGTCACTTCAGAGGGAGCCGTTTCTCACAACGTTTTATACTGTCAACCTCTCCCCATTACTCGTTACCAAGTAAGGTTTTATGCTAATAATTATTTTGAGTAATTACCAATAGTGTCCACTGCCTTTAAATTGATAAATTACTGGTGTGAGTGCTAACGGCTCACCGGGGGGGGGGGGGAGGGGGTCGGCTTGAGCAAGATTTGTCCGGAATTAAAAAATATATATCAATTTGTTCCGGCATTCAAGTGTATTTCTCTTTTTCAATGGATTACCAGACAAGTGAAAAGATAGTCCAACACTTGAATTTGAGAAACGCAGAATATTCATTTTTTACCCACGATGTTTTTGTGAAACCAGATGTATGCACTTTCTACATTTTTCTTGAAGTCAGCTATTTACAGGGATTGCAAAGGCCTGCATTCGTACCCTTTCCAAATTACAGATCACATGTATGCCCAGGTTAAACTTACTTTCAATTTCCTTTATTGGTTTGTTTTTGTGTTGTTTTTACTGTAATCTCACATGCTTAAATGATTAGGTGATACCACTTTCGCAAAACAAATGATCATTTATGGAACTTTCCACCCAGTGATGGAAAGTAGGTATCACCGCCCAGAAATGTTCCCTTCATCAACGTACGCAGTAGTATTACTTAAAACAAAAAACCTTGCCGAACATGTACAGCATACTCTCAGTTCAAAAGTGCTTAAAAAGTGTGTATATTTCTCTGTTTTTAGGGATACGGAGCCTTGGTTTTAATCCCACTCTTAAAAAAGCGCCAAAAGCTCAGAGCATCCGTGGGCCGCCTCTGGATCCCACCATTACATTTAATTGACCATCCCCCCCCCCCCCCATTGACATATTCCTGGGTGCGCGGTTGGTGGGTTCATTGTAATTTCTAAGGCCTGCGCTAAACATCGCACTTTTGCCGAGCCGAACTCAAATGTTTTCAGTTCGATTCGACACGGCAAGAGCGCGACGTTTGTCACCGTGTCGTGCCGCTACCGTGTAGCACGGCAGGGCTTGCCGTGCTACACGGCAGTGCCGAACTTAAATGAAAGGTTTGCGCTAAACGTCGCTCTTTTGTCGAATTTAATTCCTAATTTTACAACTGTTTGAGTTCCACACGACAAACGTGCGACGTTTAGCGCAGGCCTAAGAATTGCACACACCCGTCCCCCTCACTTTCTGGTAACGATAGACGCCCTTGTCGGTGTGTCGTCCGATTAAGGTTTAGTGACAATATTTGATGCAAAAGGTTTGAAGTGTGGGATATGCACCAATCGGGAGAGCCTTTAACTACCAAGGATGAATCATGTGTCAATGTGTACCTTACACTGTGCTGACTCAAAATCATAAACTTAAGACAATTTCATTGTGGTGTCATCTTTGCTTTAAAAAGGGTCAAAGGTCAACATAGGTCAACGATTCGATCCCTTCCACGTGTGACCTTGGCAAATTTTAGTGGTCAATTTGAAGTGTTTTAGTTTTTTATTCACTTGCAAAGCCCTTGGCGATTTGACCATCCACGATATCCCGAGTTTGTATTTATTTAATTTGTTTTCTTCTTTTTTTCTATGGGCTGTGAAACTTGTTCCTGGCATACAACTGTACACAAAATGTGCTATACCACTGCACACAAACACAGATGACCCAGATCTAACCCACTGATAAGTGGAACAATCTGTTCAGCTCTGTTACAGGCTTGGCTTGTCATGTCATGTCTTACCTGCTGCTTGAGCAAGGCCACTCAACCCACCCTCCCCCAGACAAACTGGCACCGTTTTGTAGGGGGGGGGGGACCTTGGAGAAAGTCAGGCTAATACAATTCGATTGTTTATTATAGGGATGACTGGATTCGACCACGGAGGTAGGATTACACAGTCAGGCTAATACCCAGCTAACACAATACGTTGTTACAACGTTGCACAACGTTGTGATAAGGTGGCAATTTGGTCGATGGGATGACAACGTTTTGACTACGTTGCAAGAACGTCAGAACTTAACATGATCTTCAACCAATGTTGTACATTGGTTGCATGTTGGTAATCTATGCAACGTTACCGAAAGGTTTTATACCTAACGTGTTCACAACATTGTATTTTGGTATTATTACAACGTGGTATTTAAGTTAAGGCAACAACGTTGTCGATAAGTCATATTTTGGTCTCAACAAAACGTAGTAATTTTGTTGCGACAAGCACGTTGTCTGCACGTTGCATTGTGGTTTTATCAAAACGTCACAATTAATTCGCGGCGGTCACGTTGTCTTGACGTTGTATTTTGGTATTATTATAACGTAGCATTTAAGTTGTGGCAGTCACGTTGTCTACACGTTGTAATTTGGTAACATTAAAATGTAGCAATTATGTTGTGACTAGCACGTTGTCTGCACGTTGCATTTTGGTTTTATCAAAACGTTATAATTAAATCGCGGCGGTCACGTTGTCTTGACGTTGTATTTTAGTATTATTATAACGTAGCATTTAAGTTGTGGCAGTAACGTTGTTTACACGTTGTTTTTTGGTAACATTAAAACGTAGCAATTATGTTGTGAAGAGCACGTTGTCTGCACATTGTATTTTGGTTTTATCAAAACGTCATATTTAAATCGCGGCGGTCACGTTGTCTTGACGTTATATTTTGGTGTTATAAAACGTAGCATTTAAGTTGTGACAGTCACGTTGTCTACACAATGTATTTTGGTAACATTAAAACGTAATATTTAAGTTTCGGCTGTATGTTGTCTTGTCGTTGTATTTTGGTTTTGCACACAAAAGTAGCCTACTGTTAAAGTTGTGACAGCCCGTTGTCTTAATCTTCAAACGCATATTGTAACTATCATCTTGTAGATTTATCACAACGTAGTATCTTTGTTTTTACCATCACGCTGTGACATATTGTATTTTAGTTTAATTACAACGTACAAATAATAGTATTTATGTTTTGACTATGATATCGTTTGGCGTTGTATTTTAGTTTGTATTGGCGATGTTTAGACCATTTTGTTGAATAGTTCAAGCAGCTCGTTTGAATGGTTTTGGAGGACATGGTAGGCCTAATGTTTGACATCGCAAACATGTTTTTGTTCTCAATTTAGTTTTTTATTAATATCGGTTGTCATAAATTAGGCACTTGAGGAGCGGCATTTCTATCAGATTTGCATTTAATGATGAATCTGAACAGTACTAATCATTAATTGCATTTAATTGAGCTTATTGTGTCAAGCAGCAGTGCGCTGGTGAGGGGTGAGATTCGATTCTACCCCCCCCCCCCCCCCTCCCCACCACCACCACCACCACCACCACCACCTGTACAGCGGCATTCCAAGCTGTAGATAGAATCTTCTAGAGAAACATTTACCCTTGATAGGATTTTCTATCCTCACTTAGGCCGTTTTGTCCCCCACTAAAAACTTCCTCTAAAACCATTGTGTTAAATAGTTCAAGCAGATCGTTGGGATGGTTTTGGAGGACATTTATTAGCTAACAACTATTGGTAGGCCTAATGTTTGACATCGCAAACAATGTTTGTTCTAAATTTAGTTTTGAATATCGGTTGTCATAAATAAAATAGGCACTTGAGGAGCGGCCTTGCTATCACATTGGCATTTAATGATCAATCTGAACAGTTAATACTAATCATTAATTGCATTTAATTGAGCTTATTGTGTCAAGCAGCAGTGCACCGGTCTGGGGAGATATTCGATTCTTCGCACCCCCCCGACCACCTGTACAGCGGCATTCCAAACCGTACTTAGAATCTTCTAGAGAAACATTTACCCTTGATAGGATTTTCTATCCACACTTAGGCCGTTTTGTTCCCAGCTAAAAACTTCCTCTAAAACCAAATTTGTTCCTAAATTTCAAAGACACTTTCAAATTTTGAAGTACTTTAGTGTACCACTAAGTATGTTTTGTTTCAGTTTTGAAGAAAAAAGAAAGACATACGTTTTTGCTCAACCTGCCGCATTGACCAGCGTGCGGAATGCTGCATGTCTAGTAAAAATTAATTTGACAACGTCATGACAACGTAAATATCACATATGCAAATTTGTAGATTGGGCTTAGAAGTTGTACAATACATACAAACAATTTCACGAAATTTGCCAAATTTATGAACTAGGTGTACTGGTTTCTTCTTGTACTTGTCTAAAACTAACAGAGGAAAATATGGATAAATATAATTCAGTAACTAAACATGTAATTTTAGTTCAGAAATATTATTTAAATGGAAACAATTACAAAAATATATACCCCCGTGATTGCAAAAGTCAGGAAATTGGTCTGTATATATAGTACATGCTGTACGATGTATTGTATACAGGTACAGTGAAGTCCGGTTACGACAACGCGTAGTAGGGACCTACCTTGGTAAGTTTGTAAAAGTAATTCATTGATCATGTTGACATATCACTTAACAAAATTATTCATGAAATTATTGTATAATTAATCGATATAGCAATCATAAATAAAACATTGACAACGTTAGGTCTGAATAGTACATTTGTACTTTATAAGATTAAAACATTGGTTGTGTATATGCAACGTGTTTGTAAGTTGTTTACTATTCTAAAGACGTACAGGGGAGTCGACAAAGATTCGTTGCTACAACGTTACTTAGATAACTATATAACAACCAAACAAACACGCTCTGAGAACGTTGTTGCAACGTTAAATATAAGTTGTAATAAGGTCACTGGAAACGTGTCTTAAACGTACCAACAACGTGGTTGTTACGTTGCGTCATTACGTACGGAAGACGTATAGGGGAGTCGACAAAGTTCCGTAGCTACAACGTTATATTAATAACGTTACTTACACCAAAGTCTGACTTCATTACAACGTTGAGAAAACGTCAAACTGTTAGCTGGGTACACTTCGATTGTTTCCTTTATTAATATTATTTGATACATCTTGTTGTTTGTTGTTTTGATAAAATACTGTTTGAGAGTGAGAAAAATATAACACAAACATGAAGTTTGAAACTCTTTTTTTTTTTTTTTTTTTTTTTTTTTTTTCAACCCAAAATTCTTTATTGTTTGTCTCTACCTAATTAAAACCAAATTAAAAAAATAATTAAAAACAAACAAAATCAAGCTTAAGTAATCATAGACAACAACTGGGCCTGAAAAGAAGACACTAGGATGTAAATAAATTAATGGGAGATGAAAATATAACAATAAGAGGGGGCGTTAGTAAAAAGTGGCAACGTCCTGCAGTTATCAAGATTCTAGGGACCTACAACGGTTAAGGGTTTTAATCAAAACGTTGAGTGCCAGCAAAATTTCTTCATGGACTTAAAGGTTGTGATTCAATGAATGAGATTTCCATTTTTTGTTTTAAATAAAAATTGGTGTCAAGTTTTAATAAGAGAGCCCTACTTAGCGCTTATAAATTACACTTTTAATCAAAATGTTGAATGCACGGATGAAACAAGTGTCAATGTTTACCTTACACCGAGCTGACTCAAAATCAACTACTTAAGAACATGTCCAATAGTGTCATCTTTCTTTAAGAAAGAGTAAAAGAGGTTTGGTTTAATCAAAATAACATTTGAATTAATTATATTTAGTGTGAATATTGTTCGGGAATTAAAAGGCTGAATGAAAATGTCAATATTCTTTCATACGCTAAATACACGTGCGATCAAAACATTATAGTTTTGTATGCATCATCAATGTGGACAAAAGACGAGCACTGTTACATGCTTCATTAACAATTACATCCATAATTCAATGATTACATTTGATGTCAACGTCCTACCAGATATGTATGCGTTTGTGCTTTGTGTACATTAATAAGTATCGGATGGACTCATCAAAAACTGCATGAAAACGCTGGCTGAAACTGTACAAAAAGCACGGAGTTTTACCCAAGAAATTATCCGTTTGCACCGAGTTGTTTCAAATTTAAACAAAACATTATCGCACAGTTTAAAAAGTCAGAATTGTAATCTTGCATAAATATGTAAACCTCCCTCATTTGGTGTTATTATTATATGTATATTTTTTGCAACCCGCGTCGTGTTGTCAATATCAAAAGTAGTGTTATTTAAGTATCGGTTGTTGTTGTTTCCATTCCAACATTATATTCAGAGGATAGCTGATTTGACTTATACAAGTAAGCGGTTTATAATCGAGTGGCTATTAGCAAAACAATGTATTTAAAAACGACATCACAACGTTCTTGTCGAGAAAGTGTTTGGCCGCCTAAATAATGTCAGTCCCTCAATATACCATTTCTTATGATATAAATAATTATATTTCCCTCACAATGATATTTGACTCTGCATAATAAGTTAAGTGGTTCCAGACGGTTGGCTAAATATTGCCATGAAAGTAACAAAATATATATATCTTTGTAAAATTAAAGCTATAAAAGGTTTTTTTTTTTTTCGAGAGTCTTCTAATTTTTCTAAATTTCAATTAATACGATGTCATTTTGTGGCCAGCGCTCTCGCCAGGCATACTAAGGCGTGGCGGGCCCGCCACGCTTGCCGCGAAAATGGGCTCAGCCCGCCACGCTATAACTTTCTCCGCCACACTTAAAATATCCCCGCCACGGCTTAAAAATTCCACGCCACGCTTAAAAAAAAGGGTGTATATTATTCCGTTGCTTGTTTTTTTAACAAATAACTTGTGTGCTATTAACTATCACCTGGCACTTGGGCAGAATGGCAGATTATTTCCATGTGAAAAACCAATTAGACTCGACGTAGACTCAACCTTTTCTCATCTACGCTCGGTCCCATTGGGCTCATCATTGGGTTTGGCGCTGACCGCGCTCAGCGCTGGGACCAAGTGAATCACTCACCTCGTGCGCCGTGCCAGCCAGTAGCACTAGCTGTGCATGATGAAGGCTGCGTGTGTGCTGGAGTCCGCGACTCGACTCGACTCGTACATTAGTGCCTACACAGAACAACCTCGTCCCCATGGTTTACTTTATTTCCAACCATGTTTACACATCGTACTGCTCGACACACCCTGGAGACGAGGTTGTACACAGAATGCATTGTCACATGTTTCGCTTTGCTGCGGTAGATCTTTCACAAGTATGTAATTAATTTTCCAAAGTAGATGTAAATTTAATATAATTTGCACCTAAATATATTTATGCAGATTTTCTCCGTTTAATTATTAAAAAAAAAATAATAATAAATAAATAAATAGTAGTAATAATAATAATAGTAAGTTGTAGATCGAGGCCGCACCATTCACATCCACAAGTGTGGGACCTTGTGAAATAAACAAGACTGAATTGTCACGAACTAGAAATCAAAAATAAAAACGTGTGCTTCTCATCACGTGAAGATTGGGTTTGACAGGTCCTCGGCAGCCAAGTACCCATGGTCGCTCAATATTGGAGGTAAATTTATTTAAACAATCCAAATTAAAGTCAGAAAAAGTAGGTAAATAAAAAGGACGGTTGATCTGAAGTGGACAGGGTTTTTCAGGCATTTGAAAGCACACAATTCTATGCAACAAGGCTGTTTTTTCTTTCATTATTTTCTTGCAACTTCGATGACCAATTATT
The DNA here is from genome assembly GCA_032158295.1 of Pycnopodia helianthoides. NCBI lineage: Eukaryota > Metazoa > Echinodermata > Asteroidea > Forcipulatida > Asteriidae > Pycnopodia > Pycnopodia helianthoides. Next base: position 18,621,368 of record CM063256.1, on the reverse strand, counting down.
GAGCCCAAATTTTCACAGGTTTATTATTTTATGAATGGGTTGGGATACAAGTACAACAAGTGAGGATACTGGTTTTTGAAAATTACCTAAAGTGTATCCTGCCTTTAAATCCGTACTTTTTCCTGGGTTACTGACAGTAACTTACTGTAAACATTATTTAAATGAAAACAAGTTAAAAGTACAATTGCTTGTTTCAAGTCATCAAGTGTACAAATGTTTGATTTGAATATGTGTAATTTTTTTCTCATTCTAATGTTTATAAACTCATTTTTGGACCCCCACTCCTTAATTTCAAAAGTGCTTTGGCGATGGATTTCCCCCACCCTGAGAAAAAATCCTGGTGAGAGCGCTGTTTGTGGCTCAATGAAAAGTAATTTTAATTTAATTGCAAAAACAAATTGTATGTCTAAAATATTATAATGTATTTGCGGATTGGATAAATATTTGTTGTCTGACTTGATAGATTAGTACACAAATGTTTTCAATTTTGTAATCAATTTATCTTGGCCCAAAAATGAATCTATCACGAGTTTTGTTATATGTTCTTGATACCCGTTATGATACGTAAGGGATAAACGTGTGAAACGCACAAAAATAGTGTTCTTTGGCACAAATTGGTTATAATTTAAGGGCTTTTTTGTCAGTCTGTGGTCAAGGGAATTCCAGCGTCGAACAAAAAAATAAAAAAATACAAATCAAAACATAAAGAATATACTTTCCATTGGCTAGTGGATGATTTTCTAAAGACTTGGCAGTTTCAACAATGAAATGCAATTTACAAAATTCATTGAGGGCAAAAGTGCTGCGTATAATGCGGCGCAAACCTCTGTCTCCAAACTTAAAATTAACTATTTGTACTTTTCGACCGTTCGACTGATTTCCGTGATTACAGACATGAAGAGAAAGAAAAGCTACCCCAAACTGCATCCGTTTTGGCGTTGCCCCTGTCATCAACCGATAACTGTTTCACTTCACTTAACTTTATTTTTAAATACCAACTAGAAAGTGAACAATACATACAGTGAGATGGTAAAGTAAATAAATAGTACAGCCAATGGAAAAGAAACAACAGAGCTTGAAGGCAATTATGGGGCCCGTAAAAAGCATACAAGCCAGTGGACTATGGGCCCCTAAATTATGTTGTCTGTAGATTGGGTTCATCAAAGGATAGGAGTGACACAAAGCTGTAAGCTACTGTTTAACTGATAGATCAGTTTAAAGACTAAGTGGTCTTCAAAGTCCAATCAGGGCACAAGGACTGTGTAACTTTATGTACAGCGAGATCTCTCGCGACTAAACTTTATTTACCCCAATGTTGTGCAAACGCAAATGCGTGTGCACGCCCACGCACCGTTCCTTTAGAATAAAAACATACAAACAATTATTAATGTTATGGTTTTAAGAAAATGACTTGTGATGAAGGTTGTTTTTTTTTCAAATTAGGTTTGAAGTTTCACAATAAAATAAGTTAACTCTCTGGTCCCTGCACCAATTACTAGAATCGTGGCTCAAATTTCTAAAGATACTCAAAGCTTGTTTTGTACGTACAACTGCTGTCCTTTTCGTTGATGTTGTCATTAAATAACATATTATTTCGCAAGTGGCGGTGATAAGTCCCCAGGGAACAATTTGTGCCTCCCGTTAACGGCCAGCAGTAATTTTTATTGCGATTATTGTTCATAAGGTTACAATGAACACAATAGCTTTGTCGCCAGTTACCTGGAATCAAGTGCTCATGTTGGTTAATTGCTAAGGCATTAGTTTTGACAGTATCACCATGATGAATGAAATTTAAAATTTTGGGGTTACAAATGAGCGTGGTGTTGGACAGAGCAACAGGATATCATCATCATTAGCGTTGCATTATTTACAATTCAACTGTGAAGGAGGACAATTCAAATTGATCCATATAAACGATTACCTTTGTCTTGACACCAACGCGTACCAATGACTCACTAGTTTTATTGTGATAGTACTTTTTTCTCTCTATCCAAACACAAGCTGATGAGCGTTTCATCCTACCTCACGTTATGGCTGGGCTGTCCATTGGCTAGAAGGCTAAAAAGCTAACATTGTTTTTCAATTTTTCTGTGTATTACATTTGTTTATTTAGATGCTCAAGTTAGCTTAATGGATTACTAGCAGGCTGATGGGTTAAGTGAATGTAAGGTATTCTTAATTGTCTCTTTTTATAAGGGTGCATGTCAATGCAGTATAAATGATAAAACAAGATAGATGTATCTTAGTGCATCCGCCACCTCAAACTTTTTGTTTTGCAGGGCTGACCTTTTATACAACACTTTATGTACACATGTTTGATATTCAACAAAAAAGTGTCAGTTTGTGGGTAACTTATTTGAAAAGTCATTGCACAATTAGAGTGTAACATAAATTTGGAGGGGATTAAGACATATCAAAGTCAATGGGTGCTTCAAATATTCGCATTACTACAAATACAATGCCAGATGTTACCGAAATACCAATAAACACTCATAGCAATATTGAAATTTCACCGTACTGCTTAGGGAACAAAACTGTAATTTCTCAACCACGACATAAACCTAAACATTTTCACATAAAAATAGGTATGAAAGTCAACAAAATAAATGCATCAAACAAAACAATAAAAATGTACAAACAAATGTATAACCAAAATAAATACATTGAGGAAGATATAAGCAATTGAAGATGTTATGAAAAATACAAGTTATTGCTATATAATGTCACTGTCAGGTCAAACAACTGAAAAACAAATCCACAAAACTGACAAAATCCACAATGCTTTTTACTCAGTACATGATGTCATTATGTGGCTGCTTACACAAAAAGCTCAGTCACTTAGGCCTGCGCTAAACGTCGCACTTTTGCCGAGCCGAACTCAAATGTTTTCAGTTCGATTCGACACGGCAAGAGCGCGACGTTTGTCACCGTGTCGTGCCGCTACCGTGTAGCACGGCAGGGCTTGCCGTGCTACACGGCAGTGCCGAACTTAAATAAATGGTTTGCGCTAAACGTCACTCTTTTGTCGAATTTAATTCCTAATTTTACAACTGTCTGAGTTCGACACGACAAACGTGCGACGTTTAGCGCAGGCCTTACTGAAAGCCGGTACACAAAAGTCTAGGTCAGGTTTTCTTTCCCTCGAACAAAACTTATTTCTTCCCCCGGAATATATTTTTGTTCCCTATAAATATTATTTCGTTGCCTTGAAATATTGTTTCGTTCCCTCGAAATAATGAGCGAAGTAATATTTCAAGGGAAAAACAATATATATGAAATAATACTTCGAGGGAACGAACTAATATTTGTACGTTCATTTTATGCAGTTTCATGTCGTGTTTTCATGCAGTTTTTCTTAAGTCCATCCGATGTTCATTTATGCACACACAGCACAAACGTATATCTATCTGGTAGTGATTATGATAATTAGATTCAATTCAGCTCAATTTAAAGCAACATTTTTTTTCACATCTTATCAACAGGAAAAATAAAAATACAATCGATATAAACAAATGTGGAGGCACGTTAAAACAAAAAAAAACAGGCCTTGTCATGGAATAAAAACGCAACAAAACATCAGCTTAAAACCTTGCGAGCAGCACCCCCCCCCCTTAAATGTACACATGCAGCAAAGGGGGAGCTCACACGAAGGCAGTTTCTATTACGCGTATATAACATTGTTTGGATGACACAATCCCTTTTCTAAGGGTCTATATAGATGAATGGAGGTCCCCCTGGACACACCTAAAAAGGATTGAAGCATTCAGGCAATTTATAGGTTGGTTCACATGATTTTTTTAACAGTAACTGCCACTTTTTATAAGTACAGTAGGGCCTACACGATTTCTTAATGTACAGTAACTGCCATACAATAAGAGCAGTATATCAAACAGTCGTCTGAAACATGGACATAAAACAGTGGAAGACAGCACCAGTGGGAACCGCTGTTTATTTACAACCTGTCACTAGACTAGGATGACTCATAGCATTGAGCTTTGCTAGCCTGGCAGCAAAAAACTCAAGGAGATTAGATCTGCACACACTACAATGGGCTTATACTTTCTACACAAATGAATAAGGTTTGGCTGGAGTCCAGGCAATTCCACAATTTGCCTGACCTGTATAGCGCGCAATGTTAAAAGTGACTTTAGAATGTCAAACTAGAGGGTTTCATTGAGGATTCCATGTAGTTTCAGCGGAATTGGCCCAAACATTTTTCAGTAATTAAAAAAAGGAAAAAAAGTGCCTTCCGGAGTCTCCCCATGTTAGCTGGCAAGGTTATAAACATATAATACAGTAGGGGGTGGGGGGACCAGTAACAGAAAAGTAGGTCAAAAATGATAATAACTAGTTCTTATATAGCGCATTTCTTAATAAAGTATCAATGCGCTTTACATTAGTGCCCTGGTCATTGGGCCAATAGCATTCCTGTAATCTTTCCCAGCTCCCAGTGGAAAATAACAGCCCCGTGGTGCCTTGGCGCACCGAAGGCTTTTTCATACACAATATCAACCTCTATCCTCGCAGGTACCCATTATACCCCTGGGTGAAAATGAGCAATTATAGTAAAGCATCTTGCTCAAGGACACAAGTGTCACGACCGGGATTCGAACCCACACCCCGATGACTCGACCACCAGAACTTGGATCCGATGCTATAAACAACTCGAGGACCCGAGGCTTTTGGACCCTCCGAGCAGCCACGGAGTTGGCAGGACCAGCTTCATACTTTGTTTAATAACTGTAAACATGTGTGGATCAATTCCGATGATTATTTTTGGGGACTACCCTTAAACACCCCTCGTTCATATACTGCAGTAATTTATGAATGAGCTAACTCAAAGATTGACAAGTAGTGTGGGAAAGCTGGGTCCCATTATAACGTAAACACAAAAATCATATTGCCCCCCTAATTTTGTGCAATAAAAAACTTAATATACTGTTTTGAAAATTAGTAGTGAACCAATGTGTACATTTTCAGAATGCTTCAATCTTTGGTGTGTGGGTCCAGGGAACATCTTTTCATCTGTTCAGACCATTAGAACAAGAATTGTGCCCCCAAACACAGTTATTCACCCGCAACACAATTTGCCTCTCGACCGCACCCAGTGGATCAAGCATGTACATTGTTTCTGTGGCTGCTCGGAGGGTTTTAACCCTCTATTCCCTGCACCGGCCGAATTTGCTGATTTTTTTTTTTTTTTTTTAGTTTCCAAAACTCTAGCAAAAAATTGCTAGAATTGTGGTTCAAATTTTTAAAGATAGCCAAGGCTGATTAGGCCTTATTACGGAAAGAATGTTTCGACGTTTTCATTAATATTGTCATTTGATAATTGCAGCTTACTTCAATTCGGGATGTGATAAGTCCCTGAACAATGAGTGCCTCCCGTTAACGGCTACCGGTAAATTGTATTGCGGTTATTTTTAGTTGCAACAGACAATATACCCTTGTGAAGGTTTTTTTTACCTGGCATCAAATGCTCATATTGACTAATTGCTAAGGCAATAGTTTTTCTACAGTATCATTATGGTGAAGGAAAATTTAGTTATTGGTTACAAATGAGCGCGGTGTTGATGAGAGCCACAATTATTCATCATCATTAGCGTTAACATTTAGCAAGGCAAAAGGGGAAATTAAAAATGATTGCTATTGACTTGACCTAGTTCATTTTGATGTTACTTTTATTTATCCAACTACACACAAGCTGGTGAGCGATTTCTCCTACCAGTGTACCGCTTTGAGCGGCTTGGCGGTCCAGTGGCTAGAGGGTTAATAAACTTCGCTTTTCTTAAATATGGAAATCTCATTCATTGAACCATAGCCTTTCAATCCATGAATACATTCTGCTTGCACTCAAATTTTTGATTAGAGTGAATCGTTGACCTATGTTGACCGTTGACCCTTTCTTAAGCAAATTATTATGGCACCACTTAGCATTTTCTTAAGAAGATGCTTTGAGTCTGCAAAGTGTAAGGTACACTTTAAAAACTCCGGGGTCAAATTTGACCCGGTATCCGGGTTCAATATGACATGACCAAATCCGGGTCAAAAAAAATTTGACCCAGAACCTGGGTCATTTTTACTGACCCGGGTTCCGGGTCACTGTTTCATGTTGACCCGGAAGCCGGGTCAATACAAATGACCCGGGTACCGGGTCAAAACATTGTGACCCGGAATCCGGGTTCAATATGACATAACCAAATCCGGGTCAAAGTGACCCGGAAAGCCGGGTCAAAATTGTTAACCCAGAACCTTCGTCATTTGAACTGACCTGGCTTTCAGGTAATTTTGAGCCATGTCAGATGAGATAAGCATGCGATCCATGTATTGAGAAGTCTTACCTGTGGCAACCTGTCCAACACTCTAGTGATTACAACAGTAATGGTGACATCCTGAACTCCACCACATTACATTTCCACTGTGTAAAGTTTCAAATTGTACTTGCCATAGAGGAGCGCTTCTGTTTATAAGGAACACATGCTTACCTTTTTCTGTGCAGCCTTCAACGCAGAAGAATTCAAAGAAAACTGTTAAATGAAGAAAACAATTAACAAGTGGTTATCATACTCTCAATTAAATGTATTATTTTATTTGGCATTTGGAAGAAGGAATCATACAGGTATAACAATTGTAAAAAAAAAAAAAAAATAATACATTTTCATTTTAAAACACAGTTTGATAACAAAAGTTAAAAAAAAAAAAAACATGAAGAAAATAATCACATCGGAACCCCTCCCCCCTCCCCCCAAAAAGGACTTTTATGTTTTTTACAAAAGAACAACATTTCAGAAATTGTTATAGTTTCTAAGGATACCTGATAACATAGCTTTATGTACAGCTAGTTTGTTTATTTCAATCCAAAGCTGTGCAGTAGTTGGCTATAATTAGTACAACCTTTGTTTTGTTTTAGCTTGAATTATAAACACTTATTTGCTTATTGTTCAGAAGCAGTTAATGATTTACCCATACCCTGACCGTTCAGTTTTACTCTTCCCTTCCCCAAGTTGCTATGCCACCTTCTGAACGAAATTCCCAAGACATAAACAAGATTAAAACACATATAAATCAACTTATTTGAGTAAAGAGTCAAGAGTGACTGCTTGCTTTTCATGGATTAAAAATACCTGTTCTGGGCTTATTACCTAGCAGCTAATAAAAATGCCTGTTCAGCTTTTACATTCTCAAGACAAGATGAAATACTCGCACCAATCTGGATTGATAGAAGAAGAAATGGGAAAAAAATTAAGTAAATTATACCTGTCAAAATTAATATTTTGGTTAAGCAATTTTGGAACGAAATACGTGTGCTGTACACCAACTAATTTTGTCAAGTAAAAACAAAATTAAGATTTGCTGGTTCTGACACCTACTGAATTTTACACCCTTGACTCTCTTTAGTGACAAAGGAATCAATAAACTGATCTTTGCATGCAAGAAAATGAAGGTATTAGTTGTTTGGATTGTTTATTACTTTGCCAACAGCTGGCTTCCATATCCTCTTGGTTCAACCATGAAGCAATAGGTTCAACCCCATTACATAGGCCCCTAGCACACACATTCCGATGTCATGAACAATGGCCCCACCTCTAGTCAAACCTAAGTGACTCTTAATTTCAATCTTTGTTAACTTGACCACTAGTATTTCAACCTTTTTCTTAGCAAAATTAATAAAACTGCTAAACATGGAAGTTGCAAAAAACATTGTTTTACATTAACTGTGCTTGTATTTAAAATGTATGGGGGTGGGGGATGGGAGCACATCACAAAATGGTTGTTTAAATTTGTTTATGCCACTAACACATGAACATATTCAACATACCTCATCGTTTTAGTTGTGTTCTTGGCCACCTCAAACAGTTTCAAACTCCTGAAAATCTTCATCCATGGTGCCGGATATCCATGTGGGTAAAGCTACTTCCAGAGACTTGATGCACATCCAGAAGAAGAAAAACTCTCACCAGGTCCATGCCTCTTTCTAAAACAGTGAAAACAATTTCAATTTTAAAAGAAGTATACGGCAAACACAAGCATTTCCTTGCTTGAGTCTAAGTGAATAAAATTCAGTTGATTTTGTTATGTTCTAAATCCATCATTAATGTATCAACAACACTTCTCGGCAGAACATTGATTAATAATAATAACTAATAAACAACATTTGTATAGCGCTTTATACAAAGTGTTTCTAAGCGCTTTACAAAAGATCATATATATAAATAAACAAATAGCTTATATCAAAGAAAGCAATCATGAAGTTGAATTAAATAGGTACTAAGTCTTTAATCTAGCTTAGAAAGTGTTCAGAGTTGGAGAATCACGTATGATGATGGGGAGATTGTGCTCTGAATATACACAGTGCACAACTTCTGATTTATTTGTTGTATTCCATGTTCTTTTCCATTAGGCCCCTACTATTTATTTGTTCAACCCCAAATTGTGTACAGTTTACAGTCTTTAAACATAGACAACAGAACCAACATAATGTTATTGTTAGTAGTTGTATCAAATTCCAAGTACCACACTCACTCGGATTCCTATCAATTGGCGAGCAAGATAATTTATTGTACACTAAACAACAAGTTAAAAATGGGTGAATGCTGGATGTACAAAGCGATCCTAACTCAGGCAATGCAAGACAGCCATCACAAGGTAGCCATTGTAGTACGTGTAATACATGTACTTTAGTAATACTGTACATGTCGTACATGTACTCCCGACAACCAGCCCTTCTGGACTTGCTGGTTGTTGTCGGAAGCAAAGTGCATTGGCCTACGTACGTACACGGTGGGACCGGGGTTTGCTTTGAGGGCCTCCCAGTCCAATCGGTGACAAAACGTAACTCGTGAAATGGGACCACAAACACACACACACACACACTCACATTTTATGAAAAATAAACCTAATGAAATTGTACTTTGTAGCGTTAGCTTAACTTCATCTACTACCACATAAATAGGCAGCCCCCACTAGTCTTCAATGAATCTTTGACGACTTCTGCTAAGTGCCGACGACGAAGCCCTTGCAAACAAAATGGCGCAGTTCGAAGCAATAGTTGCTCCATCACGTGTCTTTTTTTATCCAATCAGAACATTGCATGACGTCATGAACCCAAATTTTGACCCAGAAAAGGGTCAAAACAATTTGACCAGAAGGAATGGTCAAAATTTTGACCCGGGAGTTTTAAGAGTGTACACAAAGACACATGTTTCTTCAACGCACTCACAGTTTTGATTAAACGTCTTATTGGTGCTAATTATGGGTCTTCTAAGTTAGACTTAGCACCAATATTGATTTTCTTATATATTGAAAGCTTAGTCAGTGGACCATAGCCTTTCAATCCACGAAGAAATTGATATTGCACTCACAATTGTGATTAAATAATTGTTTCTGTGTGAGTTTAGGGGGCTACCCTTCCCAACGCACCACTCTCGGTGTACTTAAGAATTCACATTTTGAAGTTCCCTCAATGGGTGCTACATAATCTCACACTTCAAACCCGTTCATTAAACCTTGCTGGGCTCCCGCACTAAAGGGACCATACTATACGGTTCATTGAGCTCTCAGTGACGCTCCAAAATGTAATATAGGGATTCAATTGAAAGGCTTTTTCCAAACCTCACCTTGGGTTCCGGCTCTGGCTCCGGCTCTGACCCCGGCTCCGGCTCCGGCTCCGGGCTCAGGCCCCGGGCTCCGTTTGATGTTGGAAACACTCTGCAGAGTGTACACTGCTCCAAAATTGATGAATGAGCCCAAGCCGGAGCCAGAGTCCTAGCCGACATTTTGTAAAAGGAATAAGGAATGAACAACTAATAAGGGATCTTAAACATCAATGATCTTTTGATAATGTTGGCTACAATAAGAACATTGTTTTCCTTCATACTTTTTAGTTGATGATCATTGGCCCCAAACTAGCAAACATGGAGAACAAAATTGTTGCCAGGGCAGACATTTGCTTAGTCAATATCTCACCATTCTGCTCTTGACCTTTGACTTTTTCACCTCCTAACAACCCCAATTTTCATGTCCCCATGGGTAACGCTAAATCTAAGTTACAAATACAAATGTCACTTCCAACTGAAGATTACTGTTCGGAAACCATAAATTATGTCTATGCGTGACGTGGCCGAGCGGAAAAGAACAACAGACTCAAGCTTTGGTGTGTCTGATCAGTAGAGTGTGAGTTCGAGTCATGATTGTAACACTTGTGTCATTGAGCAAAACACTTAACCATCGTTGCTTTTCCCTTCGGATGAGATGGAAAACCGCAGGTCCCGTGTGTTGTGTAATGCACATAAATAACCCATTGCACGGACGGACGGACGTCGCAGGTAATTCTGGCAAAACCCCTTTAGCCTAATTGGCTGAGGGGTAAACGGACTAAAAATAAGATCCACATTTTTGAAAGTTTGTTGAAATGATGATATTTCCACCATTTGGTAACCCCTGGAGATATAAATTTATTTTAGCATTATGGTGAGCGTTATACAAAGTATACACTTAATGATTCATACCCATTTCAATATACTGCACAAGACCAGACTATGGTTATTGTAGGCATTGGTAACTAGGCATGACGACAAATTAATTGAAGAAAACAACTTGATTTGCTTAGCTTGTAATGGGTTGGATTGAAATGTTGTATTAATCTACAAGATCTTTCTTCTGATAATGACACTCTCAGTACCTACCTAATGACTTTATATATTTCAACTTTATATATACTTTTAAAAGTAAGTTAGTCAGAGCAGAGCCATCATGACACACAACAGATCAACGTCATTATAAATCTGTTGGATTAATATTACGTCGGCATTTCACAATTCGGTAGTCCATTGATTTTTTGCAACATTGTTGCCAAAAGACACAACATTTTAATGGAAGGATGTATATATCAGATTGGACTGATGTTTTGAGTATCTACATTTAAAGCGCTACTAAAGTAGCGACCAAAACCTGTTTTTCCACCACTTGGACAAAACAAGAATTAAGAGATTAATCTTGAATTTCTCATCCTTCTTCGATCAATACATATGCCTTCAAAATATCTTTGAAATGCTTGATATTCCTTATTAAAATACTTGTTTGTATAACATCTAAGCTCCAATAAGCAAATTGTTCTGACTTTCTTTGTTATGACTGAGCATTGCTCAATATGTTATCAAGGCAAAGAACTATAGATGCACTGTGTTCATATTGGTTTATAACCAAACCATTCACTATGGCAAGCGTTTGTTAGGCCTTATACAACGTAATTAATTAATGATTTATACCCATTTTAATATACTGTAAAAGACCAGAGTATGGTTCTTGTAGGCATTGGTTGCTTGAGGACAAAGTAACTGAAGAAAACCTTCCTCAGTGTTGTACACTTTCCATATCTACATTTTAGTTTTAATGTCGGTCAAACAGTTTGAATATTTTTTGAATCATGTTTTTTCCTATTTTTCTTTTTCAACAACATTTTCACTTGTTTTGTTTTGTTTTTCCAAGGTGATGTGTGTCTAAATAGTGTTAAATGCATTGTGGGAACTCAAGGAGCCACAGTATGCGGCGGCTATCTTGGATGTTGTTGTTTTTTGCCCGTATTTAGGGGTTCAACCTATGTCAAACTTCAAATTGTCCATGCCAAAAGCTACCATAGATTCGCCAACCAGGCCTCATCATTGTAACTTAAGTGGAATGGCACAACAAATATAGATTTGAAACCGAAATTTGATAAACCAACTACTATAGCGTCTCGAACAGTGACCACATTACTTAAAATATAATGTAATGTTATTGATTATTCCAAAATATACAATTATGCAAAGTTCTATAGCAATTAGATAATAGAACTGTCTTTGGAAAAAACAGCAGCCCTTTGCACAAATCGTGCTCTCGTCATGTCCGATTACGGTTGCCATGGGCACCGCACTCTGAAAACATTCGTCGTGCTGTTTATAAAGGAGTGACTGAAAACGCAGCTACCTCAAAATTACCAGAACAAGAAACGGCTAGCACGTTTCTACTTGTACTGTTTAATCAATATATTCGGTCTCGGCGACTTCTAGAAGTTCTACCAAGCATGGATGTGATAGTGAAGAAAATGTCGCGTGGTATTGTTTCCCTAATTCTGGCACTCACTTTGGCCGTGATTTTCTACGTCCTGCCCCTGAAGGGAGAAATGTGTTCTACTTTGATCTCTGCAGCTGATGGAGAAAACTTGTCAGCTTTACAGAAAAGGGCATTCTCCAGTTTCAGGTCAACCTGTCGCAGAGAATCACACGGTAAGTAAAGTTAGTTTTTAATTTCTTGAAAGATATTCTTTTGGGGTTGTTGTTACCGGAGGACTGGTAAAAGACCGGCAGTTTTCATGTAAAACAAATGACCACAGACATGCAAATAACAGAGTATTTCTGTTCCCGAAAATAAATTGGAGAATAAGAATATTAAGTTTGCAAACAAAATACCTTGTTTGTCCATAAGATTTAATGATGGGATAATAAAAAAAGAGAGACAAAGCAATCGAGATAAGCCTAGGCCTTCAACATTTGATATTCCAACAACACGATGAGACCAGAAAGCTTTGCATTGATCTTTGTCAATGACAGGGAAAACTGTGCTAAAAAAAAATAATAATAAAAAAAAGTAAAATAAAATAAATAAATAAATAAATGCATACCTAAATAAGTACACCTTGTAAATGATCACGACAATATAAACCAAATCAAAACAACATTTGCTCATGGTTCGACAATTAGAAATAAGTTACATATTGATACAAAGTAATGAGTAAGGATATATTCATTGAGATTTAAATGTGTTCTGTTAATAGTTACTCCGCAGTGCTTGAACTTGTTTTATTAGGTGTTCGTGCAATACAAGCACGAACACCTTTTTGTTTTTCTTCTGTTTTTTGTTATCTCTGCCCCACGAAACACGGCACCAGCTGTACGGGACATGCCCCAAGGTTTACGCTTCGGCTAGCTCCCCACGCTGGTGCACCGTAAAACACGTTTCCGTTGCACGGACTGTCAGAATGCGAATCTTACGTTCAATTTGTCATCATTTTTTCTCAACTTGTATCCATAATCTGAATACATAGTCTTTTTTTTGTAAAATACTCATGAAAATTTTTTAAAACTATTTCTTTAAATTTTGTTTTGTTTTTTTACTTGTAAAATTAACTCCGAATATCACGTGATTTATCCGAACCACTTTTTGGTTTGGATAAATCGGGTGACCTTCGTATTTCTAAAAAAAATGCTCGAAAACTGCAAAGTGTTATTGTTTATTTTAAGAACCGTTCTTCTCCATTCCAGGAAAACCTTTGGAATCATGTTTTAGTCTATTTTGTAGCCCAAATAGCCCAACAAAGCCGGTGTGTCCCTTAAAAGTTAAGAACAACGTAACAACGTTTATCTCGTGTTCAAAATGCAAATCTATCATTAGAAGCAGTATTTATATATATTTTTAAACAAATCTATTTTAGAGGATAGTTTGTTTTATGTCAGGGAACGCTCTAGGAAACACAATATTCTATTACTCCGCTGGAAATCCCTAACGATTGCAATTACACATCAAATAGTTTGCTTTAGTTTTTATTGATAAAGACAAAAATTACATCCTTATTTCCAAACAGCAGCTTATACGTCCGTCCGCAATAAAATAGAAACACTACCCACATCGGCCCACCGAGTGGACTATTTTAGTTCCCACGTTGTGCTGTTTGACAGTTCGCTCGTCCCCAGCGCCTTGCCTTGCAGTACTGCGTTCATATCTAGAAACGGTCCAGCTCGTTTGTTTTTGTTTAATGGCGGACGTGATGGGCATCCGTTAATTTCAATTGGTGAAAAACATTCAAAATAAACAACAATTTAAACGTAGCGGGACACTTTTAAGGGGTGGCGGCGACAATTACATTATAGCGTGGCGCGGATTTGCACATTTTCAGCAGAACATTGCGGGGCTCGGATAATGCTGGTATGCAGATCATGACTATTAAATATTTCGTCAGACCTATATTGCAGACAACGCAGGATGGGAAGCAAATCAATGATTCATTTTCGACGTCCAACCACGAGCTTCCCTGAATATTATATTTTCACCTTATCACGCTTGTACATGTAAAAACTCCGCATTTAAGTAGTTAAGGTAAGTCACAACAAACTGTTTGAATGTTGGTCCAAATAAAAATAATTTCATGTTCTGCAAACAATTAGCAAAAATCTAAGAACTTAATCATTACCTACCTTACAACAAAAGAGCTGATAAAACACTTAGTATGATTAAAGGACTCAATCCTAAATGCTTCTCCATTCTAGATGCTTTTCTTTACTGAAATAGTAAATGGTTTTGCGGGGTATGCAGATTGGTGGCCAAAGAATCTGCCGCCGTATTCTACATTAGTTACTCGGTGACTGCTCTATATTCCGACACCCCTATGTTCCGACAACCTGCACCAACATTTTGTGCTAGTCATTTTCGAGAAAAGCTGTTCGACTTAAGGAAACTGCATCACATTTAATTCATAATCTTAGTTAGTCTGATGCCGTACGTCCTCAGAAAAGTTTAATTCACATTAAGGACGATGGATGGACACTATTAGTAAATGTCAAAGACAAGTCTTCTCACTTGGTGTATCTCAACATATGCATAACCTGTGAAAATTTGAGCTCAATTTGTGGTCGAAGTTGCGAGATAATAATGAAAGAAAAAACACATGAACAATTTTGCAGTTAAGACAAAACACAGGATTCAAATGAAATGTAATCAACATGGAAACGCATACAAGCGCAGCTTGCTCAGGGCTCACGTTTATGAATGGACAAATTAATGTGCGACTTGATGATCTTGGTTTGATTCCATCACTTCAGAACAAGTAAAGTACAAATTCAACTTGTGAATGGTAAAGGCACACTAAAGTAAAATGACTGAATTACGAACGACAAAGTGCGGCAACTAAAACGAATTGGTGACAAACGTCGAATTTATTGAAATAGTTTGCCACACTTGAAGTAATTCAAAATGGCGAGGCGGGGAAACATTTCCTTACAAAGAGTCATTTGACAAGATGGAAATTAGAGCTGTGACGCTCAAATAATGACAAATTCATAAAAAAATGTTTCCCACCTTAGTGTTGGCCTTATTATTACCATTATTGGTGAGTGGCGTTTATTGCAGTTTTCCACCCCATCCCAAATCCAACCTACGGAGAACCTTCTCTTGATTATATAATCAAGAATAAAATGTTTTGTTTTTTTCAAAATCTTTGTACATGCGTATTCCGAAATAGCATCGCTTGACTGAGAATTTAATTCGATCGACAAGGCAAAAGCGCGACGATTGTCTCGACGTCGTGACACTGCCGTGTAGCACGGCAGAGCTTGGCGTGCTATATACACGGCAAAAGTTTGCGCTACGTCTCACTCTTCTCGAATTTAATTCATCCAATTATTTGAGTTCGACATGGCAAAAGTGCGACGTTTAGCGCAGGCCTAATGAAATTGAATGAAGTTATGCAAAAATTCACCGAGAAACCTTTTTGGTAATTGTATTTTTACCAGAGTAATAGGCGAAAATAACGTGTCGGAACATAGGGGTGTCGGAACATAGGGGTGTCGGAATATAGGGGTGTCGGAACATAGGGATGTCGGAATATAGGGGTGTAACCAGTTACTCAATAGGAATGATCCTCGAGGGAGCACCACACAAAATAGGAGAACATTCGTGCGCCAAACTGATATCATAATTTGTAAACCCATAGCTTATTGCTATAAAAACTTTTTTGAGGGGGGGGGGGTCATGTTATTAATATTGTGTAATTATGACAAGTTATCACAACATGGGGTTGTGTGCTTCAAATTTGAGGAGATTTGATACATTAGACTTTAAGGTTGGACCTATTTGGGTTGGGGAGTGGATGGATGCTTCATGACAACTGGCAGTGAGTCGGTTTATTTTATTTTGTAATTTGTTTTGTATCTAGCAGTTAGAATTGGTCGCTTCTGCAAGTTTATTTAGTTTGGTCAACCCTAAATGGTCCACGGCTAGTACAGCAATTATTATCTACCGGCAATAAGTTAAAGATTAATGTTTTTACCCCTTAAACTCCTTAAACTTAAGAGGAACGGTGTAGAGAGTAAAGGGGGGAATTTAATTCAACCCAACACCTCATGAAAACAATCAAACAATCAAACAAACAAGCAAGCAAAATGCACAACAAACAAACAAGCACACGCCCGAAAAAGAAAAAAACAAACAAACAAAAAACAAGCTTTACGAAAGACAGACAGACATCTGTGTCTAGTGAAGCGACATTGTGGGCTTTCCTCATATGCTCTCTCCTGTCTTTTGTCTTTAATTTGTTTCCTGTTAAAATCATTGTTCATGTTGGGTTAACCCCACAATGTCAAAACACCCCACAATGTATATCTTGTAAGCACAGACAGACGTCAAAAAAGAGACGGACAGACAACACAACAAAAGACGGACAGACAAAAAACAAAAGACTCTCACCACATGAACATTTCCCTACCAAGACTAGACCAAAAATGATACATCACAAAACAAGCAAGACAATAGTTTAAAAGAGTTGTTAGAAAAAAAGGAGAGAAAAAAAACACCTCCTGTCGAAACACATGGTAACGGTGTATATAAAAACAAGCAGGCCAGACAATTGTCTATCGTCGATTACACAACCGGAAAATGGCACATTGCCGCAGGGTGGGTATAACTGTTAAAGGCATCAGACCGCCATCGACCCATGGATTGATTGTCCGCCCGAGGGACACCATGCAGCTGCCGCAGCAGTGGTAGCCGCCCCAACACGAAAAGAATGTGCCGTATAATTTGCCCCACCCAAACCGAAAAATAGTAATAGCCTCCGAAGCATGATTTTAAATTGAAATTGCGCAAGGGGGTCACCATTAAAATGCTCCCATAAGCTGGTAAAGGGCCATCAAACTGAGCCACCGGAACCTCCGTCGACGTCTGCTGGCCCATGGGCGGCTGCTGGCTCATCCGCGGCCGACCCCTTGATCAACGGCCCCGGCCACGGCCACGTCCCCGCATTGGCAGCATCGGCGAGTCCAACTGGCCGCGATTTTTTTTTTCCCAGCGCGGTAAAGGCCAAAGTTTGCATACCTCGCTCCCATTGGCTGTGGTCCGTAACCATAAGCTTCATTACTTTGTATCAAATAGCAGCTGCACAGAATCGCTCACCACACATCACTTTTCGCAAGGCCAGTTTGTTACACAGTCTAGCAGCAAAATGTACGCGTCTGAGTTGAGTCACAAAATGATTTATTTGTCGGTTGGTTTGCCACGGGTGTAGAGGGTCTCTGTTGCTGTAAATTTCGAAAAGTTAAATCAAATCGAAACAGTTTGAATATGATACAAAATATCCAAGCCCATTTTGTCTAATTGCTGCCTTGTCCAACACAACTTGAAAGGGATACACAACAAGACTTGAAAGGGATACTGGCTGTCGCATTATTATTAGTAGTATTATATATAACTAAATAGGGTTATTATTATTATTGTAATGACAAATAATTAATTAGATACAAAAAAAGGAACAAAACACACGATGTAAAATGATAAAATAACAATGTTTATACAAGTCCCATGGAGCAATAAAAAAAACAAGGAGAGTCCGGATAAGAATAATCTTGAAGGGTATTTAGGGAGTTCAATGGTTTCTTAAGGGAGGGGGGGGGGGTATGTCTAGATTTAGAAATGATGTCGCAGAGAAAATATAAGATCAGTGACATATCAGTTCCTAGAAACAGGGGAGTAAAGGTCAGTACTGGGGGACACGGAGGTCATGGCCTCTCGACTTTGTATGTGGTGTGTTTGCTGAGTAACAGTCCCCCCCCCCCCCCAATCGTTCCCCCCTCCAGTATTTTCCCCGATGGCGGAAATTGAGTTTAATCCCGAACCATTGCACCCAATTTGTTACAATGTTGTTTGCGCTGTAAATAATTAATAAACTCAATTTCATCCATCATAATTAGCTGGCACCATCAAAAAAGCCCAATACACTTTCCATTTCCGGCAAATGGGCCCCAAAACGCTAGCAGCCATTGTACACGCAGTTCGCACAACACGTCACATTCACTCAGTGCAAAATCTTATTTCTGGAGTGAATTGTAGGCTTTCCCAGTACATTATCGGTTTTTGTCTCCACAAAAGAACTCTATATCAAGTTGAAGTCGCTCCGTAAAATTATTGCGAAAATCTTGACGATTAGAAGTGAAGATCAAGAGTTGTGCCACAGAAAAAACCCGCGAAGAAAATAGAGTTTGCAAGGCTCTGTATATTCCAAAATCTCCAACAATAGAATACCGCTCTAACATAAATCGCTCTACAAAATTATTGCAAAAAAAATCACAAAACCTTTACGATTAAAACTAAGGGAATAACAGAGTAGTGACGCGGTCTTAACCAGGCCCGCCGGAAGGTAATAAAAGTTGGAGGGGGGGGGGGCAGTGGCGGATCAAGGATTTTTTACCAGGGGGCACAACGGTGATTAGAGAAGAGACAAAAAATGGGTGGGGTCCAGGGGCCGGCCTTACGGCCCCTGGTGGGTACCAAGGGCGAAGCCCCGTGGGGGTTCTGGGGGCGAAGCCCCCTGAAGCTCTGAGCATTTGGCGTTCTGTGGGGTTAAAAATCTGAGAAATAAACACACTTTTATGGGAAATCAGATCCATATAAATCTTCTAAATTTACTGGAACATCGATGGTAAGGGTCCAGGGGTGAAGCCCGGTGGGGGTCCAGGGCGCGAAGCCCCCGGAAGCTCCGAACTTTTGGCTTTTTGTGGGGTGAAAAATCAAGCCTGCATATGCATAAAAAACAGAGAAATAAACACACTCTTATTGGAAATCAGATCCATATAAATCTTCTAAGTTTACTGGAAATATTTTTGTAACATCGATGTTGGGGTCCAGGGGGCGAAGCCCCTTGAAGCTCTGAGCTTTTGGCATTTTGAGGGTGAAAAACCAAGCCTCCATGTGCTTCAAAGAGGAAAAGACACCACACACACTTGTGGCCAATATTTGAGCAAGCAGATAGTTAAAAAAAAAATAATAATAATAATGTTTTTTTTTTTTTTTTTTTTTTTTTTTTTTTCAAAAAAAGTGGGGGGCCCGCCCCCCCGCCCCCGGCTCCAGCGGCCCTGTCTTAACCAAGACCTGCCGGTTTTAATTGGCCGGTTAAGACCGAGACACTACTTTATTATTCCCATCCATAAATGCCATTTTTGTTGCCACGCTCAACAGTTGTGCGTACGCGCGCGTCATAACACTAACATGTTTTTAGCTTGAATAACAATATGTATTAATTGCGTTTTGCGTAAATTATTGCCTGCGTATAACCTTGCGCGCCACAGGTGTGTTTAAACACTTCTAGCCCATAGATATAGAGTATAATACCTAGATCGGCCGCGCGTACATACGCGCCATATCCGTACACAAAAATTCCTGGTTCTTCAAGGACGCGCTAAAAAGTCACGTGCTGGTGGTAACGCACTGAAGATGAACATGGAGAATAGTCCTTAAACACACGGTGGGCTATATTATTTGACAGGTTTGTGGCACAATTTAAAGACCCATTTCTTGGATAAATGACAAAAAGCAAGATTCATAAACTCAACATAAGCACAAATGTGTAAGTATAACACGGGCTAGTCATTTATTTCTTACCGGTAGTAGCATAAAAACACTGCAGTGTGTACGTAGACCGTGCATAATTTGAATAATATACAATTAAAGAAAACAAAGCAATTACGTATTATTATATCAGTTTGGAGCGTAATTAGGCCTGCGTTAAACGTTGCTCTAGAAATGGGTTCATGTGAACGAGTATAAGTAACAAGTCTTGCAGCAGAGTTTTGAAACCGTTGAACCTTAACAAGAAGAGAGTCGGGTAACCCATAAAACAGACCATTACAGTTATAATGTAAAATCTAGAGAGCTCGAGTTGCATTACAATTTCCGATGTTTTTGGTTTTTAACTTTTTAACGTTGGCTGAATACATAATTATAATCTAATCTAATTTAATCTAATAATTTATTCATAAGCGCATAGAATAACACACAGTTTAAAATAAAAGTGAAACAATAAATATAACATACAGGTCTTAAATGACTGGGATAGTCGTCGAAGATTGATGGCACTGCACTTTCTCTATGATTATCCCGAAGGCAGGTTTTGCCCCACCGCACTTCCAGGCATTCTTCAGCAAAATGGTCGCTGCAAAGCCGGTCTGTGCAGTGGGACTCCATTTTCTACCGTTCGGGAGCATCCTTTTTATCCAATGAACCCACTCGCGCATCAGTTTTGAGTCTTCATGGGGGAATCTGGAGTGAAATAACAATTATTACAAATTTAAATTAAGTTTTTCTTTACAAGCATTAAACAAAACAATGTACGTATCACTTGAGAGAAGTTTAATTAACAACGACTAAAATCACAACCACTACCAAATAATACCGCACCGTATAAACCCATTCATTACCGTGCAATAAACACTCTATAGCCTAGAGTAGTATTAGACCCAAAGTCCCAATGAATATCATTATTACAGCATACGATGGAGGAAAGAAAAGAGTAAACCTGATAAATAACCAAAATGGAGTTCATACACATCAATGGTAATTAGCTAATTGCTAAATTTGTTTAAAATTAATTAAATAAACATGTAGGCCTTCTTACCTATGATATGTCAGCTTACGAAGGACTTCGGGCCCTTTCTCTTTTCTCTGCTGAGACATATGGCTGCAGAGCAATTTGCATCCATCCTTTAGCCTTAAAAGGCCTAATTACATTAAATTGTATGAATAATTCGGCTGGAGGTAAGTCACGAAATTAAACCAAAATGATTTTTGCTATACTATAACACCACTGTCAACGTAAACGCGTTCGTCACGTCTAGTGTGCGTTCAATGTTTTGACCACCAGCACGTGACCGCTTGGTACCAATGGCTGCGCACATGCCAGAACCCGCGTATGTACGCGCGGCCGATCTAGGTATTATATTCTATATCTATGTTCTAGCCGTGCATTATCATCTGTTTAAATACCCCCGCGTGACATGCTCTCCAACAATCAGAATGGAAAAGCACGCGCACAACGGTGAGCAGGCTGTGACCAGACTGTTCCCCTGTCTCCCCTGTGTGAATGATGTTCAAAAAGTGCCTCGGTGATATGATCAACGCCAATTTGTTGGGCCTTTCAAGCTGCCCAACAGAGAGTGCCTTCAGTGCACCGGTACGATAACAATTACAAGATGCAAGCGACTTCTCCTTCACGGTGCCACCTTGATCGGGGTTTCCGTACAGTCAATTCAAAAAGTCTTTAACGAATAACGATAGTACTAAGCTGCTTGAAAAATAACACTTTTTGCCAAATCCATTCGGTAAATGTACAACTAATTCGTGACCTTACGGAACCCTTAAAGGGACAGGTAAAACAAAATAGAAAAGGTACAATTTCGTTCCCTCGAATTATTATTTCGAGGGAACGAAATGATTTCGTGGAAACGAAATCATTTCCGGCCAAAGACCATGAACCCATTGTATGGTGGCCCTGAAGGGGATAAAATTCAATAAAATTCACGACATCGCAAATATATTCGCAGACGTGTGCGCACACATTCACGATTTGTTTCACGACATTGCATACGTGTGCGCACACATTCACGATTTGTTTCACGACATTGCATACGTGTGCGCACACATTCACGATTTGTTTCACTACATTGCATACGTGTGCGCACATATTCGCGAATTGTTTCGCGACATTGCATACGTATGCGCACACGTTTGCGATATGCGATGTCCATTCAGGGCCACCATACATTTGCCATGGAAATATGCCCCAAAGCCAATACTGCCGGCTGCATCGGTAAACAAGTCCAGCGCTTCGTTTGATTGCCACACGCTTGGAAAAACAACCACACCATTGAAATGGGTCAAAAAGTCAAGCCATGCGAGTAAGTCTAGTCTGGCACCATTGGAAATGTGTACCTTGTGAAGAGGGCGAGAAAGCCCTTGGGTCAAAGCGATAAGACGCCGCAGGAATGCACGCCCCGGGGCAACAGCTTTGCACACAAAATTGAGAGCCAACAATAGACTGTAAACACACAAGTGAAATCTTACGCCTACTTAGCGCTTGCTGAATTTGCGCGGCAACTGCCGTAACTTTAGCTTAGGGAACTCGAACTTGGCCGAGAACTAAATCAATCTCTAACCCCAAAAAGGTGATGGTTTGAACCGGGCCCACAGTTTTTTCCCTCGCCAAAGGGACACCCAGCTCGGCACAAGCCCTTTCGAATGTGTGACTAGCAAGCTTGGGCACTCTGGTTTAGACGCACCCACAAACAAAAAATCATCTAGATAATGTGTCAAAAATCTAGATCCGGAAAAGAGTTTAACTTCATACTCTAAAAAGGTACTGAATTTCTCGAACAAAGAACACGAAATACTACAACCCATTGGTACGCACTTATCATAATAAAACGAATCATTAAAAGAAAAACCAAGTAATTCGTAATCAGCAGGGGCCACAGGGAGTAGCGGAAATGCCGATTTAATATCCGCCTTAGCCATCCATGCGTCCGACCCCACCTCAACGGCTAACTCAACTGCCCTATCAAAAGAGGCATAATGTACAGTGCATGAATCTTTGCAAATGAAGTCGTTAATTGATTGACCGGTGGGGAATGACAAATGATGTATGAGGTGGAATGTGTTGGGCTCGTGTTTCGGAACTAAACCGATCGGTGAGCATTGTAGATTAGCGAGCGGCCAACCAGAAAAGGGGCCAGCAACCCTACCCAACGCAATTTCAGCTGAGAGTTTTTGCTGTACCACCTGTGGCCGCTCTAATACAGAAGCCAAGCATTCCGAATCACGAGCCACCCTTTTGCCAGTATACTCTAGCGAAAAACCATTGGCAAAGCCATTATGCAAAAACTGGGCAATATTTGAATCATGATAACCAATCAGCCATGCACCCAGAGCAGAACGTTTAATTGGTGTTGGTAAGCCTTCGAAAAGAACTGTTCCCAGCACCCGGCTGTGTAGCACGAGCAGTGACTTGTTGAGTTTTCAAGGAATTTGTTGCACTGCTCTTACTAGCGTTAGCTGGTCGCTGTAGAAAGTGAGGTGCCTGAGCCGAAGCATGAGCAACGGCCCTATTATTATTTGCGGCCTGTGAATGTGCAGTGGGATTCATCCACCGTGCAGCATGACTACCAGCAGGTTGCCCAAATCGACACTGACTAGCCTCATGGCCAGTAGCCTGACGATGGCTGCAATGATGGCTGAGTTTGCATTCCCGGTAATGACAACCCTGATTGTTGTTGAAGGCAAAGCAAAAGTTGCGCCCTCTACTAGTACTAGTATTAGCAGTGCCAGTGCCCTTAAACTTGTAAGATTGCACCATGGGTTGGGAAACGCTGCGTAGCGATTCTGGTGCAGTAACCCCTGCAGCTGCCACAGTAATCCACAGCTCCATGTCAATATCACCCCATGGGCGCATGGGATTCAATTATTGTTTCAAGCGAAACTGTTGGTCGTAAACACGCCAACCAAACCCTAGTCTTGATTGGCGACGCTGTTTTTTTGTATTAGCCACCGGTAGAGGGCGCTACATTGACTGTTTGGGAGTCTTAATCACAAGGACTTGGCAAGTCTATAAATCTGGATCGAAACAACGTCTTGACGATTTTGGATTTGCTGCCCGGAAAAAAACAGGCAGATCAAAACGAGGCTAATTTTGCATAATTTATATTGAGGCGTTCAGCGATAGATATTGTGTATGGTACCTAGACGTAGGTGATGTTATTATGCCTCGAGGAAATGGCTTTTTTGAGAAGTAATGTGAATGTTGACCGGCGTTAGAATTCTGCGAGAATCAAATTGGGCCTTGAAGAGTTTATTTTGACAAATACAGCGGACTGAAGGGATTTTCGATGGTGAAATCTGCTGTATCCGTGAAGTTCGCGGCGTCGTCGGCGTGTGTGTACGCAGTCAATGTTTGGGTGACTTTCGGATACCTTTGCATGTGTTGACATTGTGGAAGTCCATTTGCGAAACTTGCCAAATACAGAATCCTATTACACGGCGGTAACTGGACGATTCCGAATAAAGCAAGGATCGTCATTTGGGTGAAAAATTGAAAAATCACAATTTGTGTCTTTTCGTCGTCTGTATTTTTTATTTCATGCTCGGAAAAAGCCACAAAAAAATTCTTTTAAGGGACGGGAAAAATTGGGTGTTTCAAGATTAATCCCTTAATTTTCAAAGATTGTATACAAAATTGCATATGGGAAAACTTGTTCACTGACTGTCCTAATTCTACCTCCATGATCAAACCACTCGAAATACTATTTCGTTCCCTCAAAATATTATTTCGTTCTCTCAAAATATTGTTTCGCTCCCTCAAAATCATTTCGTTCCCTCGAAATATTATTTCGTTCCCTCAAATTATTGTTTCGTTCCCTCAAATTATTATTTCGAGGGAACGAAACAGATTATTTCGATCTAACGAATTAATTTATTTGGTTCCCTCGAAATGATTTCGTTTCCACGAAATCATTTCGTTTCCACGAAATCATTTCGTTCCCTCGAAATAATAATTTGAGGGAACGAAATAGTATTTCGATGTAACGAAATACTATTTGGGGGGAACGAAATAACATTTAGAGGGAACGAAATATATATATTTTTTTAACTTTTAAATTTGTTTTACCTGTCCCTTTAGGGGCTCCGTAAGGTCACGATTTAGTTGTAAATTTACCGACTGGATTTGGCAAAAAGTGTTATTTTTCAAGCAGCCTAGTACTATCGTTATTCGTTAAAGACTTTTTGAATCGACTGTACGGAAACCCCGATCAAGGTGACACCGTGAAGGAGAAGTCTCTTGCATCTTGTGATCGTTATCGTACCAGTGCACTGAAGGCACTCTCTGTTGAGCAGCTTTAAAGGCCCAACAATTTGGCTTAGGTGGAGTCGATCATCACCGAGGCACTTCTTGAACACCATTCACACAGGGGAAGACAGGGGAACAGTCTGGTCATAGCCTGCTCACCGCTGTGCGCATGCGTTTCATTTTATGAATATTCAAATCGCTGCCAGAAAATAAAACGTGGGCGGGGTCTAGAGCCAAAAGCGTCAAGACGTTCGTTTTGATCCAGATGTTCGTACGATACAGATATCTCTTCTCCAGTAATTCGCGTTGCGTTATCGCACTACGTTAAACAAAATGAACGTCGCCAATCAAGACTAACCAAACCCAGGGAATTGGATCGCAGCAAGCCTAATTATCTCAGTATATTTAAGCAGCTCAGCGCAGCGGGATGGATGCCTAGACAGCAAAATTGTCGTAAACGTGCGAAAAGCAGAGTGCCACACATTAATGGATTCAATTACTTTGCCTTTCCCTGGCTTACGAAGTACCAACTGTCCCCCTTCCACAACAAGAGACACGGAGCAGTGTCATTGCATAGCAAACCCAGGTCCACAAACGCGCTCTGCCACATGTTATCTTTAACTTGACTTGGAACATGCAACCCCAGTGGCGAGTTAAAACCCACTTGAACAATTGCCTGAGGCTGTCCCATCCCTCCCAAAATACTAGCCACGCCTGAGTCTTGACCCGAATTCGTAAATATGGGTTGGCCATCATACTCACCACCCCCGTGTCCTACCGGTGTGTACAATGGAGTGGTGACACTAACAGGGGGGACCCCCATACTGGCAGAGGAGGAACCGGTCGTCACTGCCGTCGGTACTGGCCCTGGCGTTACGTCAAGCATGAGTCCACCGTACTGGCCCTAGCGGCCGTTGTCGATGCAGCCGACTGTTCAATTGGCTCGGCCCTAGCGCCCTTCCGCGGGCGACCACTCCTCTTCTGCTTAGCCACCCCTTCCGTATCCGTATGACGGGATTGCGTTGACTGGCGAGGTACTCTCGGCGTGTTGAGGGTAGACCTAACCTCAGGTTTCGCCGAATCCAACTGTAAACAGCTACTCCAAACCAACCCAAATAGTTACTCCAAACCAACCGCAAACAGTTACTCCAAACCAACCACAAATAGATACTCCAACTCTGAGTAATTAATTTAAACCAGTCAAAACAATTAATATCCGACACTCATGAAATTGAATAGTAAACGTTGATTATGTATAGACAAAAAAATGTTATGTCTAAACAGTTTGGTTGACTGTGACAAAGTGAGTATTTCCCGCAAAAAACATACAACCCACGCTAATTCGCGAAGGCTGATTGGATAAAAGTAATACTTACAAACATCGTCTGATCATTCATTCGCTACGAAATTGATATAGCACATAACCCAAATAGTATGGTCACCAAGCCAACGCTGCACACGCACACACACATACAGCTATTGGACGTGAACTCAAAATCGATATTCCAAGGTCACCATGTATGCAGCGCAGACCTAGCTTGACCCATAAACCCATTTCCGAAGTCCCCGGTAAACCTGTTACACAATGCGCGTGCGCACCGACAATGTAAACATACAATGTAACCCCAAAACACTAATACGTCATAGGCCTACGCCGGACGGCGTTGTAAATATACATGTTTACTGAGTATAAGGCATTTTATAATTTATTGATGATAAACTGAATTATTGAGAAATTAGAATTAGCTGTTGCAAACTGCTTACCAACCAAAAGGACCTGTAGTATAAATGCAAAAAAATAGTTAGTGGCCTGACGTTTCGACCCTAGCAGAGTCTTTCTCGGAGGCTAAATGACAAGACAACACACATACATGTATGTGTGTTGTCTGCATGTGTGTTGTCTTGTCATTTAGCCTTCGAGAAAGACTCTGCTAGGGTGGAAACGTCAGGCCACAAACTGAATTATTGTAACGTTAGGATAGGGTGGCCCAAGCATTTTGGCCAGGATTGTCTGAAATTCTTTCAGCGTGTTTTTTAAATTTGTTTATTACAAAATAAGGCTTTAAAAAGACTATGAATGTCCAAAGACACTGAATGTCCGTTTACTGCTGAGTAGGGCGTTACAAAACAGCAAATATGTTTTTGTGGGGGGATGTTTATTGTCAGGGGGATGTGGACAGTGAATATTGTAACGTTGGGAATGGGTGGTCCAAGCTTTTTGCGCATGATTATTGTCTCAAAGTTCATTTAGTTTATTTTTGCGGAGTTGACTGCACACAGATATATTGCAATCTTTGGTTGAGCAGAGATGATTCATAAGTGAAGCAAAGCATTTGATACATAGTTATAGAAAGCAACAGCCAATATACAACATGGTGTTTCGTGGCTTAATTTCGAACGAAAACCGTGCATATATTCGTCTTTTGCGAAGGAGCGGAAAATCACAGAGAGAAATAGCGGCAACGTGCAATGTATCCCGTAGTTCCGTTCAGCGGATTTGTAAACGTGAAGGGCAAGTTCATCGGTGTCACCGTGGCCGAGGAGGGCGAAAAAGACTTCTTTCTAAGCGCCAGGAGCGTCTTTTGGTGAGAAATGTACAGAAACTTAGGAAAACAGAGCGGCCATTTACCTCGGCAAGACTAAATTATGCGTGCGGACTGATGCATGTCTCAGATAGAACCATGAGGCGTGTCATGAATAGACTTGGATTCAATTACAGGCAAGCTCGTAAAAAGGGACTTGTAACGGATTTGGATCTGAAGAAGAGAGGGGGGTTCGCCAAGAAGATGACCCGTCAGTACCCGCCAAATGTGTGGACAGATTCAATTGCATTCTATTTGGATGCCACCTCTTGTGACCACAAATTTAACTCAATGGATCAAGCCAGAGCATTTGGTGCAAGGGTATGGCGAAGGCGCAGTGTGGGTCTTAACCAGCATTGTACAGCAAAGTGGAGCAAAGTCGGATCCGGGGGACGAGTTGTCAAGTTGCAATTACGCACGGAGAAGGGGTCATATTATGTGAACCATACAAAACAATGAACGGTGCATATTTTGCCGAGTTCGTGGCAGAAAAGTTTGAGGCTCTGATTCCAAGAGCGGACAAAGGGGAAAGCCGGCTGTTTTTACAAGATGGTGACCCAAGTCAAAACTCAAAGGAGTGCCCGGGACGCGATGAGAAACATCGATGCAGAGCTGCTATCCATTCCCCTAAGGAGCCCGGACTTGAATCCCATTGAAAACATTTTTAAACTTGTTGGAGATAAACTGAATACGGACCCTATCACTCAT
Organism: Pycnopodia helianthoides; assembly: GCA_032158295.1. Lineage (NCBI taxonomy): Eukaryota > Metazoa > Echinodermata > Asteroidea > Forcipulatida > Asteriidae > Pycnopodia > Pycnopodia helianthoides. Next base: position 18,593,165 of record CM063256.1, on the reverse strand, counting down.
AACGTAACCCGTGAGAATTATGAAGACCTTCAAGCTCGAGTAATTGCAACCATTCGTTCCATTCCTTTGGAAATCATAGACAGAACAATGTCTTCCATGGAGTCCCGGAACTCCATGTTACTGAGAAATGGTGGCAACAGGCTAAATTATTGAGCATGTTATTTTTTTCTTAAAAGTGCAAAACGGTAGCATTATTTAATGTTTGAATAATTACCATGGGGATGCCATACTTTTGTTGTCTAATTCAAAGTAACATATTAATCAATGTAATGGTAACAATAATTCAATGCACAGACTAATTGCAAGTATTACTGACAAATTTTTTATTTTTTTTTCTTCTTGAAAGTGCAAGACAGTAAGTTTATGTAATCACCTTGGGGATGCCATATTTATTTGGTTTGTCTCATTCAAAGTAAAAGATTAATCAATGTAATCCCTAGCCCTCTCTTTGGCGCTAAGCAAAATATTTTACGACTGCATTTCTCGCACTGCATAATCATGCTCACTCTAAATGGACTCCTTGACATGACTTTGACTCGTTTTCACAAATAAAACATGACTATATTCATCGGGGAAACCTAAATTAATAATTTCACTTGGGTTGGTTCTTGTGAAATATTTCGTTTCTTCGAAGTATATATTTCCTTATATCAAACTCTACATTTTGTGTGTTCGGTATGAATGTCACTAAATTGATACAATTTCTGCGTGTTCACGCCTAGGCGTGGTATGTTTCCGCACGCGGCTCCATCTGTCCTGCCTGCTCAAAAGAATAAAACAATAAATACGCACAAAGAAATAGTTGATTTGATACCGGTAGTTTGCCGCGCAACAAGTATAGGATTTTACACGACAGTGTGCTTGTTATTTAGGGGCCATTTATTCGGTAGTTCACTGAGCCGGTAACATGTTAATACACCCCACATAACCAGTCTTCTACCAATCAGAGTGCACAAACTCTCCAATCTATTTTTTAATTATCACCAACATCACAAATCAAATCATTATAATGTGGACTAACTTTTACTGCATGTTTGCAATATTGTTAAAACCTTTAAGATATATTTTAAAGGATAACAAAATCCTCTGAATTGGCCACGATTGCATCAGAGAGCATCTAGGATCTAAATTGTTCATGGGGCCATTAAGCGGGCCCTGGACCCCACACCGTTATAGCTTTGCTCATATTAATGTGAAAGTTTTTTTTCCCCCGGGCTAATATCATTTAAAAATCTACCTCTCATTAGGCCCGTCAAAACAAATATTTATGTAATAATAATAATAATAATGATAAAAATAATATAAAAATGCAAGTTAGGTAAATAACTCCCTTTGAATATTGAGACAGGCTGAATTCGATTACCCAGACTGATGTTCATTTGGAGTTACGGCCAGATTCGGCATTACCTGTTTTGGGGGGTTCATCATAACTATTATTAGGCATCACAGTCTAATAAGAGAAAGTAATTACACCGACAATAATATCAATTACCATGTTTTTTATTTGAATTTCGAATATGGATTTGAACTCATTTAAATAAATTCTTTAAAAAGTGGAATCATAAAGTTGAGGTCATGTTTTTTGTTTCTTCTCAATTTGATGCTTCAGTAAAATCATTAATAAGAAATATACAACTAAAGGTCGAAGGTGAAACTTGTAGCTGAATACCGTGTCTAGTTGCTGAGAAAACAGCCAAGAACTGTCACGGTAGTTTCACAAGAATGTCCACCTTTAATGCCGAAGTGACAGCGGGTAGGAACTTCATCTCTGCCCGCAGTGTTTGCGAACTGATACCAACCCTCAGAAATATGAGAAACGGTTCATGCAGATTCAATGCTTTTATTGATTTCTAATCAATGGGGGCAGTTCACACGAAATAATTTATCATGATATTTACTTACCGTTACCATCTTTACAACGAGGAAGCTTTTTGATTGAAATGGCACATGTTTTCATTTTAAATTTTTATTTTATTTAATTTTTTTTAGGAGGGGGCTCATCACCAAATTCTGACCCTTTCTTTAGATTCAGTGAGAGCAAAGGGGAACAACAATGGTTGTTACATTATATCTCAACCACACATTATTAAAAGGCCATATAATTTTTGTTTCTCTCTTTTTTGTTCTCTCTCTCTTTTTTTCTGAAATAGAGAGGACTTATTTCAGCTGTCCCTCGGGTGTGGCAACAGATTCTTAAATGGTGGTTAAAAGGGAAACATGCACTGCTCACGGTCTTTCTGGGCTTGTTAATGAAACATTCCTAAAGGTTAATTCAAGGGAAAATCCCTCTACCAACATTTTGTTAATGATTTTTATTTCTAGGATATTCGTTTGTCCAAATGCTTAGATCAAATTTAACTTAGAGCTCGGTATTATGAAGAATAATTCACTGCCCTATCTGTTTAGTACGGAAGTCAGTACGAAAATATATTTCACAATAAAATCAATAAGGATTGTTTAATGACTAATGTGAGATTACCTAAATTAAACATTTTTTAATAGAGATGCATGCTCATTCTGCTTCAAGTTTACGGAGACAATAAAACATCTGTTTTTTTATTGTGAATTTACAAAAACTATTTGGAAAGCGTTCAAAGCTTGGTGGAAAGGCTTGTCAAAGGAGGAAATTACTTTAAGTTTTAAATCCATTCTCTTTTGTAAGAACACCGATCAGCCAGATTTACTGCTAAATCTTTTTATTCTGTTATCATGTGCGTGAATACTCGCGTGCGCGTTCGGTGAACAGCAAATAATTATAGCATCTGGCACGTGATGTTGAATGGACCAGTGATAATTCGACTCTCGGTCATGAATATGTATTAGATATAGTTATCTGTTTGTTTAACTGCTTATTGTTTGTATTAATAATGCTGTGAAGCGCATCGAGACTTCTGTGTGATGCGCTATACAAATACTGTGTTGTTATTATTATCATCTGTTTAAACACCCCCGCGTGACATGCTCTCCACCAATCAGAATGGATAAACTCTACGAGGTATTTATGAATATACAAATATTGACTGCTTCGCCGAGGGAAGATAGGCGGCTCCGGGGATCACCGAGAATGACTAGTTTTACTACGCCACGAGACAAGGCAGTCAATATTTATTTTATAACACCTCTTCCTTTGATTATATCTGCATGCTTTAATAAAATTAATTCACACTTATCTACGTGACAATCAATCGTCAAACAAGAACTGTAAACTCTTACGTTGAAATACCGAGTTTTGACAAAATATTAAAGAGGGTACCAGAGTACTGCTGTTACGTTCGTTTTCTAAACCGTATTTCAAATGCACATATTTTGTTCATTACACCGGGTTCGAGGTTGTCAAGCAGCTCGTTTAAATCAATGGTAGTCAATGTAGTCAGGGTACCAGGGTATCAATGCACCAGTACATCGGTTGCTGGGCTATCGTTGACTACTTCGATGAATAGTTCGTTTGGTCGGTGAACATGTACGAGAGTAAAAATACACAACACCATGTGACACGCTCTCGGCCAATCAACAGATATAATCAAAGGAAGGGGTGTTATAACATCAAACACGGCCATGTGACATGCTCTCCACCAATCAGAATGGATAAACTCTCCAAGGTATTTATGATTAAAGATTTACAGCTGATCGTGTGAAAATTTCGAAGTAAATGTAACTCTCAGTGAAAGCTGAGCCGAAGTGATTAGCTTTCCCACTTTTCAGATGTACCATGCTTTTGTTACGCAACCTAAAATAAAAGTCAACTTGACCACACACACTTTGCATAAAGGTCAGCCTTTACTACTCCGGGAAAAAGTTAGGAGACCTTTATGGCTTACGTCCAAACCACCAAAAGGGACGTCACAAAGGCAAATCTAACAACAATTATTGGCTAACAACCATGCAGCAGAGGACGCCAATATCTAAATTGTCAGCACCATGTATTGCAGCACGGCTTTGGTACACTGCGGGGGTCTTCTGCGGCGAATAGTATATTATATCGCTTATGCGATAAAATGAAATATTTACATTTTCAAGCAGCATCGTACATTTTTTTTTTTTTTTTGTAGCAACAAACAAGATATACCTCAATAAAATTGAAACATATTAATAAAAGCAGTAATAATAATAATAATGATAATAGTAATATCAAAATGCGAGTAAGGTAAATAACTCCCTTTGAATATTGAGACAGGCTGAAGTCGAGTACCCAGACTGATGTTCATTGGGAGGTACGGCCAGATTAGGCATTACCTGTTTTTTGTTTTCATCTTTTGTATTATAAAGTAGGATTTGAAGCTTTGCATGGCGGGAGTGTAACCAAGAAAGGTTTGCGGTAACACCATGTTTAAATAAGTATTATTATGCATCACAGCCTAATAAGAGAAAATAATAATAATATCGACAATAATATAAATGTCCATGTTTTTGTACTTGTATTTCGAATATGGATTTGAATTCATTCAAATGAATTCTTTTAAAATTGAAATTTTTAAGTTGAGGTCTGTTTTTTCTCAATATGGTGCTTCAGTAAAATTATTAAGGAATATACAACTAAAGGTCAAATGTGAAAGTTGTAGCTGAATATCGTGTCTAGTTGCTGAGAAAACAGCCAAGAACTGTCACGGTAGTTTCACAAGAATGTCCACCTTTAATACCGAAGTGACAGCGGGTAGGAACTTCATCTCTGTCCGCAGTATTCGCGAACTGATACCATTTCTCAGAAATATGAGAAACGGTTCTTGCAGAATCAAATGCTTTTATTGATTTCTAATCAACGGGGGCAGTTCACACCAAATAATTTCGCAGGATATTTACTTACCGTTACCATCTTTACAACGAGGAAGCTTTTGGAGTGAAATGTCACATGTTTTCTTTTGTTTGTTGTTGTTGTTGTTGTGTTTGTTGTTGTTGTTGTTGTTTTTGTTGTTGTTGTTGTTGTTTTTGTTGTTGTTGTTGTTGTTGTTGTTGTTGTTGTTGTTGTTGTTGTTGTTGTTGTTGTTGTTGTTGGTGTTGGTGTTGTTGTTGTTGTTGCTGTTGTTGTTGCTCATGTTGTTGTTGTTGTTGTTGTTGTTGTTGTTGTTGTTGTTATTGTTGTTGTTGTTGTTGTTATTATTGTCGTTTTTTCGGGGGGCTCATTACCAAATAATGACCCTTTCTTTAGATTCAGTGAGAGCAAAGAGGAACAACATTGTCTTGTTTTTCTCTCTCTTCTTTTTGGTTTGTTTTGTTTGCGTTGTAAGTGTAAGAGTAATTGACTTGAACAAAATATATTTTTATTTTATTTATAATTTACATTGAGTTCGTTTTTGTTTTGGACTGAACATTTTACAGTTTAGAATGATTTGCCTCATAAAAAAATATAATTAATAATGATTTACATGTTGCCTCTTCTTGGCAATCGGCCATTCTATGATCTGCTGAACGTCACCACCGAGGACTAGATACTCCATATAAAAAAGTCTCAAGCATTGTGGTTAGGTCCCGATCGTCACTGTGATTCGAAGCCATTTAATGTTGAATGTAATAGCTGCAGAGAAAGTCAACTTTGAACATGGGCTTAAGCACCTTACAACTATTCTACCTTTGCATTGTCACAATTTGTATAATCGGCATATTGTATCCACGTACCCTGCCATGTAGGTATTGTTAGCCTTTTAACCACTGGACCGCCCAGCCGCCCAAAGCAATACACCGTTGCATAGAGTAGGAGGAAACGCTCACCAGCTTGTGTTTGGAGAGGGGGGAAAAAGTAACATCAAAATAAAACTAATTTGTCATTGGTACGCGTTGATTGAGACAGTGGCAATCGTTTATAAAGGTCAATTTTTAATTTTCGCCCTTCACAGTTAAAAATTGAATTGTAAAACATGTTACGCTAATGATGATAAATTCTGAAGCTCTAACCATAACCACGCTCATTTTTAACAAAATATTTTTCTTTCATCATGATGACACTGTCGAAAACTAATGAATAGCAATTAATCAGTATGAGCAATTGACGCCAGGAAACGGCCTTCAAAACTATTGTGTTCATTTTAATTTTATGAGAAATACCCTCCATGAAATTTAGCGAAGCCGTTATTGTTAATTTCCCTTGGGACATCTCCTCCGAAATTGAAATAATATGTTAAAGGTACACGTTGCCTTGGATCGGGCGAGTTGGTCTATAAAAAGCGTTTGTAACCGTTTGTTAAAAAATGCCACAAATATGCCTCAAAATCGCATGGTTTTTCCTTTAACTTTGGGAACTAACACGGTTGGCCATTTTAAGGAGTCAACAATTTGAAAACCACGCAATTTCGAGGCATTTTTGTGTGCATCATTGTATTTTACTTTTAAAACATCTTTCTTACCATATGCATTTAAATAACAAACGGTTACAAACGCTTTTTTATAGACCAACTCGCCCGATCCAACTAAGGCAGCGTGTACCTTTAATCAATGACAATATTAACGAAAAGGACGAAAATTTAACGTAGATAACAAGCCTTGTGTATCTTTAAAAAAAAATAATAATAAACATTTTTTTTATATTTTATTTACTTATAGAATCTTGAAAACTAAACATTTTTCAGCAAACTCGGGCGGGTCAGGGACTAAAGGGTTAATAGATCTACAATTATAGGCGCTTTTGAAGAAGATGGCTTAAAAATGGTAGATGTTAAGACTATGTTCAACGCTTTAACCTGTAAAATGGACTTAGATATATAACAGCATCAATCAAGCAGCTTGGAAGTCCATGTTGAGTTATTTCATTGCTCCTGGGGGCAGATATTGTGTTCCACTGCAATATGAATCATGGCCAAGTGAAAGAACGGAAGAATATTCCTATGTTTTACAAGGTTATGTTTAACTCTTATTTTGATTTGATGCAATATGATAGGGTTGAGGCTCACTCACAATTCGTCTTGCATAACTATTGAGTCCACATTAACAACAAACCATGTTTTTATGAAGGTTTATACTGTAAAGGTATTATGTTGGTCAGTAATCTGTTCCTTGAAGACGGTAGGATTGTTCCATTTGATACAAAGGGTAGACAAAGGGATGTCAAAAAATCGTTCTTTGAAATGGAGAGGAGACTGACGATGACTAGAGCAAGCTAGTCGAAAAGTTGAGACCATAAAGAACCCACTCCGCGGCAGTGCAGTTAATTACGAGAAGTCCCCCTGATCCACAAAGCTAAAGTAGTAGTCCAGGCCGATATCCTACCTCCCGCCCAGGTAGTAGTTAATAAGCAGGACAGTTCTTTTCAGAACTGAGAAGTCTCCCGAATTCCGAAAAATCTACTCAGCGGTAGTAGAATAAATAGCAAGACAAGTTCTCTAAAGAACAAAATCTACACAACAAAGTAGATATGTATACACATGTTGTTACCGCAAACCGAATATATGTTGATACCTCACCATGCAATGCCTCAAAACCCATATAAGGAAGATGATTTTCAAAAGTAGATTCACTAAACAAAGGCCGAGTTTCTTTTCCCTGGTTAATTTAGTAAAATATAATTATGGATAAGAAAAAAGGATTACGATTAACTCAAGTACATGCATAAGTTTATTACGAAGCTGTTTGTTGTCTTTCTTACGTTTAAACTAGTTTGCTGTAGCTGTCTTCAGGACTCTCAGGCCAATAACAAACGAAGTGCTCTTCTTTAAGCACAGAGCCTAAACTCCTCAAAAGTATACTTTTTCACATAGTTGCGACATCAAGAATTCAATATCCAATCTCAACATGCAAATTGCAAATCTACCAAATGTATACCTTTAAAGGTGAACAGTCCATTTTTTTTTTTCGACTTGACCCATCAATGTTGGTTTAAATCCTAAAGTTAAAAAAATAATCCCACAATCACTCGCCACGGTTTGGTATGACACAGTGACGACGATGTGCAGTGCTGCGGCACCCATGTGGTGGTTTTCTGGAACATACTCGAACCAGTGACTAGCTCGAACACTCTCAGGCTTAACACACAAGGTAATACAGCAATGTGTGGCCGGGTTACTCAATATGGATACGAGGTTGGCTATTTATATATCGGTGGTGGTAGTATAATTATTTATTAACTAGTAGTGCATGCCCTAATTGTTGCAGTAATCAACATGAGCATACGTTGCAATCTTGCATTTGTTTTAAATAAGTGAAGTGTAAGTTTATTGTGCGGCTGTTTCTTGCGATCCTTATTCCTTATCCGTTATGAAAGGGCCGGTACTCCAACAATGTTCACGATAATTAGCTGGTCTCGTTTCGAGACCGCATTGGTCAAAGACCAACACCAAGACCGAGACACCAAGGTAGAGAGCCCAAGACCAAGACTAGTAAAGGGTGGTCTTGAGACCTACCACACTGGCAGTTATTAGATACTCCGGGAAAATGATACGTGCATACAGTTCTGATGATGAACTCGGGAGTAACCCATGCGCAATATTTACCTGTTGGAATTCAATTGCAAAGAATTGGGAGGGATTCAATCACACCAATTTATTAAGTTATTGCAAATACGAACATAAAAAAAGCAATGTTTTGGTTTGTACATACTAATAAAGTTGCCCTTTCAAAAGACTGTTCTGAGATTATTGTGAGGGATGTATCGATGAGTTGCGTGTACACGGTTCAACCTCTAGACTCCGTTGAGGCTTTCAATTGTAGCAATTAACATTGAAACAAAATCGAAACTTGGGGCGAGTGAAATATCAAAAAAAGACTAATTTGGGCAGAAAGAAAAATGAATTCAAATGGCAAAAAATGAAGAGTAAAAAAGAAAAAAAAAAAAATTGCGACTTTTCACCTTCCCCTTTCTATCCCCCTCTCTCTCTCTATTTCCTTTCCAAATATTATTTTAAATTTTATTCGGGGATCCCCTGGGGGGGGGGCTCTGGGTCTTGGAGAGTGGCTACAAAGAAAAAGCAATACTGCCACACATGTGACGCGTAAATGACCAGTGTTGGAGGTCTCGAGACCATTTTTTACTGGTCTTGGTCTTGGTCTTGGTCTCCCCACCTTGAGGTCTCCGTCTTGGTATCGGTCTCGGACCAATGTGGTCTCGAACATTTGGCTGGTCTCGGAACGAGACCAGCTATTTATCGTACAAAATGTTGGAGTACATGCACTGTCAAAGCGGATATGAGGAATGGATCGCACGTAACAGCCGCACAATTTTGAACGTACAGTACATATTTAAAACGAACGCAAGATTGCAATGGAGATGCTCATGTTGATTACTGCAACAATGATATGCATGTACTAATCGTTAATAATACCACTATCGCCGGTATAATAACCAACCTCGTATCCAAATTGAGCTATCCAGACACACGTTGTTGTATTTCCACGAGTCTATTTATAGAGTAGAGGTAGTCACGGGTTCGAGCATGTTCCCGAAAACCACCACATGCGCCGCGCCGCACATGGTCGTCACTGTGTCCACACCGATCGTGGAGAGTGCTGTATGTACAACTATTACTACATACATGCATATTATTTACTAATCATATTATTTACTAATCATATTATTTACTAATCAGTGTGCTTGACGATATTAATGATGTCAAGTAAATCAGCTAAAATAAAATTTGGATTTAAAGATCACAATGAGTGTGATGGGAAAGGAAAGGGTAAGAAACACTCCCTAGTGTTAGACCCAGTAACTGGGGCGCTGTATTCCTTTTTCGAAATTTTGACATTATCTGTCATACTAGCGCCCCAGCGAAAGCTACCCAAAATATGGGGAAGTGCAATATTTCATAAAAAAATCAGAGATTCACACCAAAAATGCCCCAAAATGACGGAAATACCCACGAATTACCTTCAAAACTGACAACTGGCCTCTCCATATGTTTAAGATGTAACACCAGGCATGAAATTGTACTCACGGAAATTTGTCCGGCTAAAAAATA
>CM063256.1:18492076-18570454 GCA_032158295.1 Pycnopodia helianthoides | reverse complement strand
GTCTGAAGTAGATCTTACATTCAGTTGTCTCTCTGCTTCGCTGTAGCTGATTTGGTTTCTGACCGTGTTCGAGGAAGAATAGGACTCGTGATATATCTGGATCATCACGTTGTGCAAGGGCAATTTGCTTGGTAGTTAGCCTTGGCATTTCGTCTGTCTCACTGGTTACTGGTTTGGGATTGAGAAGCTTTGCCTGTCCTCTGGTTGTGACTTGACAGTTTGCGGGCTCTATGAATAGTTGGCCTGTATTAGGGTGACCAGTACATATGGCATTGACCACATCGGTTGGAATCTCTGTTGTGAAGGAGAGGGGTTTTGGGACATCATCAGCAGGTTGTGTTGTGAAGGAGACTGACGTAGAGTCTGGGACTGGGTGTTGTTTTCTCGAGAGAGCATCTGCGACTGCGTTGTTCTTACCAGGTTTATACTTCACAGTGAAGGAGAACTGAGAAAGGGCAGCCACCCACCGTTGGCCTGTTGCGTCCAACTTAGCTGTGGTGGTGACGTAGAGTAACGGATTGTTGTCGGTGTAGACGGTGAATGTACTGACGAGAAGGTAGTCTCTAAACTTATCCGTTACTGCCCATTTCATTGCCAGGAATTCTAGCTTGTGTGCTGGATATATCGACTCTGCTGGATTTAAACCTCTGCTGGCATAGGCTATGACGCGTTCTTGTCCATCTTGGATCTGACTGAGGACCGCTCCAAGCCCAACACCAGAAGCATCGGTTTGAAGAAGAAAAGGCTTCTTGTAGTCAGCGTAACCGAGGATGGGGGCTGAAATCATCACTTGTTTCAGCTGGTCAAACGATGCTTGTGTCTCTTTTGTCCAGATATAAGGGGGTGGTTTGGTAGGTGCCCGCTTTCCTTTTCGTCGTGTCGGGTTGCCTGCCGTGAGCTTGTACAGTGGTGCAACTATCTTCGCATAGCCGTTCACGTAGCGACGGTAGTACCCAGTGAACCCTAGGAAGCTTCGTAGTTCTTTGTGAGTGGTTGGAGTTGGCCATTCTCGTACCTGTTCGATCTTTTCAGGGTCAGTGGACACACCTTTCGAAGAGACGATGTGTCCCAGATACTTGACTTCTGACTGGAGTAAGTGGCACTTTTGAGGCTTGAGTTTCAGTCCATGTTGAAGGAGACACGTGAAGACCTGATCCAAGCGCTCAATATGCTCGTCAAATGTGGATGAAAAGACGATGATGTCGTCGAGGTAGAGCAAACAAGTTGAGTAATTCAGCTCACCGAGGCACATCGTCATTAGGCGCTGGAAAGTAGCAGGAGCGTTCTGGAGACCGAATGGCATGCGGTTGCATTCGTAGAGACCCATCGGAGTGGTAAACGCGGTCTTTGCTTTGTCCTTTTCGTCCATTTCTACTTGCCAGTAGCCTGACGTTAAGTCAAGGGTTGTGAAGATAGAGGCGTTACCAAGAGCGTCGAGGGCTTCTTCTATCCTTGGTAGTGGGTAGGCGTCAGGAATGGTCTTGCTGTTGAGCTTCCTGTAATCGATGCAGATCCTGAGAGAACCGTCTTTCTTGTGCGCAATGACCAATGGGGAGGCGTACGGGCTGCTGCTTCGTCGAATGACTTCGGCCTGCTCGTACGGAAGTTTGATTGGTCTATTGTCGACGAGTGGTATGCAGTGCTTCACAGTAGATGTACAGCCAAAATCTAGAGAGTCTTTGGAGAAGATGCTGTTATGTTTATGAAGGAGATCAGCGAGCTTCTTCTTCCATGCCTTTCAAGTGCTCCCTGACAGCTTGGTACTGGCTCGGTGGTATGCGTCTGTACGGAAGTTTGATTGGTCTATTGTCGACGAGTGGTATGCAGTGCTTCACAGTAGATGTACAGCCAAAATCTAGAGAGTCTTTGGAGAAGATGCTGTTATGTTTATGAAGGAGATCAGCGAGCTTCTTCTTGTTCATGTCATCTTGCAAGGCAGAACTGGCTAAGTCGAGTGATGGAATCAGTTCATCCAAATTAATGGATGAGATGGAGTTCACTCTACCAGCCGGCACGCCATGAAGGAGAGGAGTGGTAGTTGGATGAAGAGTTGGTGTCGTATCTTCAACAGCGAGGACATACGAAACTTGTGCCAGATTGCAGTTTCTTCTGATGGAGATTGGTTTGGAAGAGATGTTGTGTACCCTGACAGGGAGTTGACGGTCAGGACCGATGTCAGTCACAGTGCATCCAATTCTGAGACAAGATGCGCGGTTGTTTTGTGCACCTTCAATGATCGCAGTGTAGGAGCCACCTGCTGGATTTGATGGAGCTTGGCACATGACATCAACTTCTTCTCCAGCGGGGATGCAGCGGGAGTGACTTCCAGTATACCTAGCATATCCCATCTTTCCGCTTTGGCTGTCTTGGTTTGAAGAAGATAAATTGACGTAGGCTGTGTGCCAGGCTTTACTCTCTTCCTGTACAAGTTCCATGAAGGATTTACCTCTTTCTTGTTGTTGATCTTTCTTGGATGCTCTTATCACGTTAGTACCTATTAGGAGTGGAACCTGTGCTCTGTAGGGATCGGTAGGCACAACAAATGCAGGTACGTCTTGGTAGATGAAACCCATAGCTTCTAATGTGATAGGTATCACACCCAGATAAGGAACTGCCGATCCACTTGCTCCTTCTATGATTACGTCAGCTGTTGTCAGTTCAAGGTTTCTAAGGCTCGGGTGGGACTTCCATAAGTCGGATGTGATGGATGTGATCTGTGATCCTGAGTCGATGAGAGCTCTGCAGTTAGTTCCATGTATCTTGATTGTCTCTTCATTGTGTGGGCCAATCAGCTTCTGGTATTCTGGCTTGAATTTGGCTAGTTGCGGTTTTACAGATGACGAAGGGCTTAGTGGTTGCGGGGCTCTGGCGGTGTGCCCTGTGACCGCTGGCCCTGGTCGTTTAACGGGGGGCTACGACATCCTCTTGCGATGTGGCCTTCGTTACCGCACTTGTAGCACACACAAACTCTGTTCTGGTTCTGGAGGTTTGGCGGTACTGTGGGTTGAACAGCCCTACGTTGTCGTGTGAAGTTGTCCACTTGTCGGGTCAGATGCTGCATTTGAAGTATGACATCTTGCATCAGGTCTGGGATATAATCTGGTTTCTGGCTGATAGCAGAATGTGGTCGAGCTATCTGTTCACGAAGGAGAGGCTTCTGTTCTGAAGGAGAGGTTGATTGGATGGGTGGTGTCGATGTTTGTGGTTGTGCTTGGGTTCTTGATGGTCTGTTAGTTAGAGCAGAGTCCAGTCTGTGTTCCCGTTCTATGAGTCGGAGTTCTGCTTGCATCTCACGAAATGCCATGTCCCGAGGTTTCATTGGGGCGAGTCTCTGTCGTATCTTGTCTTCTTTCACTCCTCTCATGAACTGCTGTGTTAGCATTCGGTTTCGGTCTGGCGGGGAAATTTGTCTGTACATGCGCTCCTCTGTGAGTCGTAGGGTTGCTTCCAGTTCAACAGCATAGATGCTTGCTGACTCGTTTGGGCGGCGAACTCTCTCGTAGAACTCTGCTAAAGGGTCTCCTCCGGACAATAGGTCGCCAAACTGTGCTTTGAGCTCGGGAAACGCATCTGTCGGGTTCTGGAGTTCTATGGGTAGGTTCAGGATGAGTTTTCTGGCTGCGCCTCCCAGGTACCGCACAACTGTTGAGAACTGGAGCTCTTTTGGAATAGCTGTTGTGTCCAGCAAGTACTTCGCATCTCGCACCCAATCGTCAACTGATGTATTCTTTTCACTTCCAGTGAAAGTAGGAATGTTTTTCACCTGATGGGAAGGCATCAACTGGAGATGTTGAGATTGTTGGTTTGAAGTAGATGAAGAGAGACGTCTGGGTTGGTGAGAAGAAGAGCTAGGCGGATTGTGTCTCGTTCTTGGCAAGTTTGTGAAGGAAGAAGAATATCGTCTTGGCATTGCTCCACTGCTGTTGACAGGGTTTGAAGGAGACTCATTGACATGTGATGGGTAGTGGGTTTGCATTAGTGGTGGTTTTGGCGTGCTTGGTAGTTCCATGAATGAAGAAGAGTGTCGTTGGGGAGTATTTCTGACAGCGTTTTGATGTGGTTGCTGTTGTGATTGTTGCCGAAGTGTGTCGGTGAAATTCTGGCTGACACGTTTCCGGAGTTCAACCAGATCACTCAAAAACTCTTCTGGGAGCGAGGTTGGATGTCGACGTGTTCTTTGTGGAGAGAGATGAGGTATTGGGCGTTGTGGGGTTAATGTAGGAGGATGGTCGCTCCCAAACCGGTCCTCTTCAGCAGGATTGTCTCTAGAGCTTGCCATGACTAGAACAAAGTTGACCTGAAACTTGTATAAAAATCTACCGGAAACTTGTTATAACAAACAACAATAGGATTTCACACTGTCTATTCAATTTCTGAAAATGCGTCAAAAATCAACCAATAGCATATCAAATCAAAACACATCTGATTGAACACGATATGCAAAATAAAATAAAAAAAACAGGTGATTAAAAGAATGCAAAACAAAACATATATCCTCACCCAATTTTATGCAGCACAAGCCAGGGCTTACATAGAATCGTACACAGCAATTGACTTTCTGGCGCTCAAAACAAACTTTGATGCTTCACACAAAAATGCAACTTCAAAGAATCTATAAATACTATCTATTTAAAACACACCTGTTTTGTTTGTTAACACAGCGTTTAACCCGTTTAAGGAACATGTGTCTTTCCTTTCAACTTTAAACAGTTGAGTAGGATTGTTCAGGTTTCCTCATTGTTCAGAGAGAGGTCCATGGGGAGGCATTCCGACGGATTGTTGTTAAGACCGATTGTTGATAAGTGTCCCGATTTCCTTGTCGTTCAAAAATAAATGGAGAGGTATATTTCGGCCGTTGTTGAAGACCCGACGGTGAACAATTGTTAATGTCTCTTGACTTGTGATGAAAATGCTACCGAGTTTCAGGAAGCAGTTGTTCAAGGATGGGCTACTGTTTCATCAGGGGGGTTCAGGATCTCGGCAATGGAGGAAGCTACCCGCAAAATAAAGGACGTGAAGACTGGGCCTCAAACGACGGTGCACACGACGATCAAGGTTTCTTCAGCGTCTGTTGTCCGGTGGGGTGGGGTAGCGAAGATGTCAAAAGTGGCCAAGGATGTCCAACCATGGGTAGGATGTCAAACCATGATTCTTGTTGAAGTCAATACAGCTCATCAGTGAAGTGTTTTTCTTGCAGCGAAGATGTAAGTGTAGTTTCCGTAGACCGGATCTTCCACCATTTGTGACCGGTTTAATTAAATGATCCTGCGGGAAACAATCTTCGCTGTTCCAGACTTTTATTTATATCCGAATTTAAGACGGAGAAAATAATGTGATGTTAAGTCTCCGACGTCAAAGGAAAGAGTCTAATTAAATAAACATAATTTAAATAGAACATTAAGAATAAAACTTACAAGTCACAAATACTATTTACAATGAATTGGGAAATCCTTAAAAGACGCGAGAATGTTGCCGTTTTCCAGCCTAAAAATTATGTATTTTAGAATAAACAAATCAATGAAATAATCCGTGAACTTGGATAAAGACTATCTATAATAAACGATTTGCCAAAGATTGGAAATGGATGGCAAACAGAAAAGCATAAATAAAGGCAAACTAAATGATCTAATTAAAGTTCCCGCCAAAAGTTTAATGGCGTCCGCCATCTTGGAATCGTACCAAAATGAGAAGATAACTCCGCAAAATCAGCAATATTTACATCATTCAATCGGAAAACAAGTAAGGCATTACTTCCGAACTCTAGTAATGCAAAACTATTAACAAAATCTAAGAGAGGAGACTTGAGGAAATTCAAATCAAAAAGAAATATATCTATAACGGGAGTTTTCTTTCCCGACTAAACACTAAGTAAATTAACTCTAGAAAACCGTTTCCTTGTCAAAAAGAAACATGTCATAAAATAAGCTAAACTCTACGAGTAATTTATACAAGAGGAATTTATATGAAATCTAGGGGAGAATGGATGAAAAATAGAATGGTAATTACCTGAATTTAAGACGGAGAAAATAATGTGATGTTAAGTCTCCGACGTCAAAGGAAAGAGTGACCCTCTGACGTCTTGCGGCCGATGAGGGCGCGCTAACCGGTGTATTTAAAAAGGTGAGTATGAATAAATGAAAAGTACCCGGATGTGAATTATTCTACTTGTCACATCACCATTAGACTCAGAATCGTTCACTCAATCCCAAGAAAAAAAAAAAATCAAAAAAAGTGAAAAATCAATTTTTGTTTATTTTTTACCCAAATCCATCAAAATCACACCGTTACAGTATCGCACTGTTTGTTGCAGTACCATGTGAAATTGCGTGTAAAACTATTTTGGCTGCTCACAAACTCTTCTAACATGGTATCATTAGACTCAGAAACGTTCACTGAATCCCAAGAACAACAAAAAAATTGAAAAACAATGTTCATAGGGGGTAAGCACACTCAGTTGAAACAAAAAACAAATTTTTACCCAAATCCATCAAAATTACACCGTTACAGTATCGCACGGTCCGCTACCGTACGGTGTGAAATTGCTTGTAAAACTATTTTGGCTGCTCACAAACTCTTCTAACATCATTAGACTCAGAAACGTTCACTGAATCCCCAGAACAACAAAAAAATGAAAAAAAAAAATGTTCATAGGGGGTAAGCACACTCAGTTGAAACAAAAAACAAATTTTTACCCAAATCCATCAAAATTACACCGTTACAGTATCGCACGGTCCGCTACCGTACGGTGTGAAATTGCTTGTAAAACTATTTTGGCTGCTCACAAACTCTTCTAACATGGTATCATTAGACTCAGAAACGTTCACTGAATCCCCAGAACAACAAAAAAATGAAAAAAAAAATGTTCATAGGGGGTAAGCACACTCAGTTGAAACAAAAAACAAATTTTTACCCAAATCCATCAAAATTACACCGTTACAGTATCGCACGGTCCGCTACCGTACGGTGTGAAATTGCTTGTAAAACTATTTTGGCTGCTCACAAACTCTTCTAACATGGTATCATTAGACTCAGAAACGTTCACTGAATCCCCAGAACAACAAAAAAATGAAAAAAAAAAAATGTTCATAGGGGGTAAGCACACTCAGTTGAAACAAAAAACAAATTTTTACCCAAATCCATCAAAATTACACCGTTACAGTATCGCACGGTCCGCTACCGTACGGTGTGAAATTGCTTGTAAAACTACTTTGGCTGCTCACAAACTCTTCGAACATGGTATCATTAGACTCAGAAATGTTAACTGAATCCCCAGAAGAAAAAAAAATGCAAAACAATGTCCCTGGATGGTAAGCACACTCAGTTGCAAAAAAAAAAAAAAATGTTACCAAAATCTTTTTTTTTTTCATTTTTTTTTTTTTTTGCACTGCTTTCCAGTGCTTACCAGTCTTCTGAGAAACAAGGTATCTTATTTACTTGGCCAACCCGAAACCACAACCTGCACCTGGTGTCTGCCCGATGTCTGGAACAGTGACAGGATGATTGATTGCCCCCAAGTAACAGCGGCTAGATCTAAGACCTTGGATCATGTTAATGGGGTTAGGGATAGCCTCAGGGGAATTCCTTGGGCCTGAGGGGAATTCTATGGGGCTTCGAAATTAAAGGTGACTGTAGGTCGAAGACTCACCCCAAGCTAATTCTGCTGGTTATAGTGCTATCCGGCTATGGTCCATTGAGGAACTTTAAAAAAAACGTGATTTTTGACTGTACCGTTAATGAGTAAACAAAATTTGTTTACAACGGTACAGTCGATGACTGCGCGATACTGCAGCGGAGGGTAAACAGGAAAATTCAAGACAATCTTATGATTATTCGGGATATCGTTGATTATGCTAATTGGGAAAAGATTGAAGCTGCTATTGTTAACATAGATCAAGAAAAGGCTTTTGATAGAATTAATTGGGGCTATATGTTTGCTATTATGGAAAAAATTGGCATCCCAGTGAATTTGATCAAATGGATTAAAGTCCTTTATAGCCAACCGACAGGGCAGATCATTTTAAATAATTTCATAGGCTCCCCCGTTATCATGGAGAGGGGAATCAGACAAGGATGTCCTTTATCGCCACTTTTGTTTGCTATCTGCGCTGAAGGTTTAGCCAGTATGATTAGAAATAACGATAATATCAAAGGTTTCAATGTTCCTAATTGTAATAATAATAACAAAGGTAACTGTATTAAGTTAATTCAGCATGCTGATGACACTAGTCTCATCATCAACAACAATGGTGAATTTTCCACCATACAAGACATCCTGAACATTTATTGTAAAGGTACTGGATCTAAGCTCAATGTAACCAAAACGAAATGTCTTTGGCTAGGAAAATGGAAAAATAGAATCGACAAGCCATGTAATTTTGAATGGAAAAATGACAACATGAAAATTTTAGGTATCGTTTTCGGCAACGATGTAACTCCTGAAGACAACTGGGGCCCCAGAATAAGTACAATTAAATGTGTTCTTAACATGTGGTCCAAACGCCATTTATCTTATGTAGGGAAGGCCGTTATTGTTAATACCTTTGTTGGGGCGGGGATTAGTTACTTAGGAAGCATTATTGCCTGTCCTGCAGAATGGATAAAAATAATGAACAACATTGTTTGGAACTTTTTCTGGGATGGGAAAATTGAAACTATTAAGAGGAAAACGATTCAGGGACCAAAACACCTAGGGGGAACTGGGCTAATAGATATATCCAGCAAACTTATGAGTCTAAAAATGCAGTGGATTGTTCGATATGTCTCCAGTACGGGAAAGTGGAGGAACCTATTTGAATATTGGATTAACAAAGCAAGTGGTGATAATCACTTAGGATGGTATGTCTTTTGTAATGTTAAGTTACCACTTAGAACTACGCCCTTTTATTCTGAGTTAATCCTTGCCTTCAAAACGGCGGGAGGAATACTTAATTGTACTTATACTAGCAGTCTGGAGTCTCATGAAGTGCTCTTGTGGAAAAATATTAAGGCCACGAAAGACAATTCAGTCATGAAGAGCCCATTGCTTAAATCTGTTGGGATTACAAAAATTAAAGATGTGGTTCGTAAAAACAAGTTAATCACCTTCCAAGAAGTCGCTGATAAATGTGGAATTTTAAACATTAATGCAGGAAGAATTCGTCGCATTTTTCTCATAGTGACGAATCGGCGATTTTTAGCAAATTGAGGTTTTTGCAGTTTTATGGTTAGTTTGTCTTCTGAATTCATTTCTGAATGTTTTGAACCAAAATAATGTCTCATTTTAAAGATATAAGACACATTGTTGGCGAATATGTTTGAAGTCTAATAAATGTTTCTTTACATACTGACGAATAAGTGATTCGCCGCTTCGTAAACACATAGATATACCCTTTTGTTTTTTACAAAGTGACGAATAGGCAAATGCGCTGGTAACCACTCCAGTTATTAATGAAATGCAAGGTACCATCAGTTTCTCTTAAATACAACACAGTAAGATTTGCCGACTCCACTAGCTTGTCAACGAAACTAAAACATAATTTTAGATAAAAGGAACAAATCTTGAGGTAAGCATAGTTCTGACAGGCTAATTATTTCAAACTGACGTAATAGTTTGTAATATTCAGTCCGTTCAATCTTCAAGCTAATCTTATTAAAGGTACTTCAGCTACCAATCGCGCCGAGAAAAACTTCGTGCCCCGTAAATCTTGTCATAAAGAAAATTGTGAAATCCAATTCAATTTGATCAGATACAAGTGCATTTTGTTTACATCAATACTTGTAAAGAAAACTCAAATTGTTATTAATTAGTATTCACATAAACTACACAAATTTCGAGTATGAAAAATTAATTGTTGAATATTGTACTATAATCATTTACATGGTTAAGTCTAAAAGATGATGCTCATGATGTGTACTTTTTGCCAGGATTTTACTGTTTTATGATACAATTAGTGGCAACTTTGAGTGAAACCTCTAGTCTGGGTGGAAGATATTCAACAGTAATATGATCTTATAAATCAGTGGTTTTACCAATAAATGTTTTGGAGCATATAATTAAGTTCCTATTTTGTAAATCAGAATTTACAAAATTATTGGGTTAAACAAGGTTTTGATTGTTAAATGAAATCCTTCAAAACTATAGTGCCAACAAAATCAAACGATTATTCCAAAAGCATAAACATTGTTGATAACAAACATTTTAAAGTTTGTGTATGCTTATTCAACAAGTCAGTTCAATTACAAAATAAACATACTTGTTAGTTCAATTAGTGTCTTGAAGGGTACAACTTAAACTTGGAAAAATTACCTATTCCGTCCTTCCCCTTTTGAGCAATATCTGGAGGTTAACCAGGCCGAAAGGAAGAGGGATAATGTCATGTGTACTCCTCCCCCTATATATAGTTGGAAGTTTTTGTTTGTTTGTTCTCTCCCCTCCAATCCACATGCCAACACCAATCCGACCCATCCACCCCACACAAAACCCACTCTATCCTCCCTATCCAAAAATGAAGGAATTCTGGATCAGTGCTTCACTCAGGATTTTACCGTAAAATATCATGTTTAACACAAATGAAAAATTAAGGCGTGTTAAATTACCTGCATTAATGGTGATATACTGACGAATAAGCCCCAGATTGTAGATTTGTTTTTTTACAGACTGACGAATTGGGCACAAAAAGTGACGAATAAGCCCCAGAGCGTAGATTTGTTTTTTGACAGACTGACGAATTGGGCAAAAAAAAGTGACGAATAAGCGCGTAAAAGACAACAATGTTTTTTACATACTGACGAATAGGTTTATGAGGTTATTATTATTTATTCAGATCGTTTTATTAGGAATAACACAAACAAATGTGAAGAGGAACTGCTTAAAAACAAACCTTCTATTTGGCAAGTGATAATGTGGGATAATAAGGTATGAAAGCAACGAATGAAAACATGTGCAACTTCAAAGTGAATTTACTCAAAATGCGCTTTTTCCTGATTCGTCACTATCAGAAGAATGCGACGAATTCTGGGCAGGATAAACAACCAAATCGACCATGAATTGGTTTGCGACACGAGAGAGGGTCCTGCAAACCACATCTGCAATTGGATGTTTGTTGTAAATAATAAGGGGGAAAATGTACACATTTCTAAAACCACTGCTAAAAGTACATATGCTAATCTCGTTCTAGATAAATTCATTGCCCCTAAAGCACAAAAGAAATGGCATGAAGTGTTTCACTATGCGTCTCATATTAATTGGACCATGATTTGGGAGAGAGGTTTTAAAAATTATTTGCTAGATTCTGAAGATAAACAGTTTTGATACAAAGTGAAACATAGAGTTCTTCCTACCAGAGATGTTCTTCTCAAGATGCAAAATGTTCCTGACACTTTATGTCCTCTATGTAAAACTGAAAACGAGTCCCATCAACATCTTTTTATTTACTGCTCGTGTACAATTAATGCCTGGATTTTCGTTGAATGTCTTCTAAGGAAATTTGTGGGAAATAAGTACTTTTACCTGACCGACCTTAACAGAATTATGGGGTATCAACTTAAATTAGTGCAAAGTGTGGTAGTTGTCAAAATGCTACGACAAATATGGAATATCAGATGTAAACTAATATTTAACAGTCACACATGTCCTAATGATGTTGACATTATTCAATGTTATAAACGGAACTTGAGGGCTTTTCTATTGTTTGAAAACAAAAGAATGTGTCTTGAAACCTTTAAGGTGTGTTATACAGCAAACAAAGCGCTGTGTTTCTTTAATGATAATGGTGAGTTAAATTTTGGGTTTTAAAGAGTTTCCTGCATTTGGTTTCAAGCTTTGTCCCCTTGTGTATTAGCAGAAATGCAGTTTATACTTATAGTCCTTTATATAATCATTGGAGTCGTAGAGCTTGTTTTCAACTTCTGCAATGAATTTCATTTGTTAAATTCTTTTTGTATCATCACGTGATTATGTCACGTTAATTTGTGTATAACTATGCTCTTATCCTTTTTATTTTAATTGTTGTGTTTCTCATAGATTTCTATATAATAGATATATTTGTGGACCTTGTACATGGTAATGTGGAATTGATGTATACTCTTTTGTGTTTTGTTGTTGTTGAATAAATGAAGCTTTATAGCTTCAAAGCAAGACCAAAAAAAAAAAAAATAAATAAAAAAAAAAATAAAAAAAAAAAAAAAAATAAAATAAAAATAAAAATAAATAAAATAAATAAATAAATAAATAAAATAAAATAAAATAAAATAAAATAAAATAAAATAAAATAAAATAAAATAAAATAAAATAAAATAAAATAAAATAAAATAAAATAAAATAAAATAAAATAAAATAAAATAAAATAAAATAAAATAAATAAATAAATAAATAAATAAATAAATAAATAAATAAATAAATAAATAAATAAATAAATAAATAAATAAAAAAAAAAAATTAAAAAAAAAAAAAAAAAATAAATAAATAAATAAATAAATAAATAAATAAATAAATAAAACAAAATGCAAGGGAAAAAAAGAAGAAGAAGAAGATACATGCTTGAAATACTGGATCTTCATTAAAAATTGAAAATAAATAGATTTGCACGGTCTTTTCACATATACTATGGTCTTGGACCAGACTACATGTACGGTTAAATGTTTCACGTCGGACAAGCGCGGTGCTAAGAATTTCCGCCAGCGCGCTTCCGCCTCGTTTTGTTTTGTATTACATGAACATAAAAACAATCTCAGTTTGGATATTAAGACGATGCGGTGATAAAACACAAGTGGCTCAACAAATTATCACCGGAAAAGTTTTCTTTTTAGTTAGTTCTAGCCTCTTTTCCATCCCCTCCCCTCCCTTCCTAAAAACATTCCTTTTTTCTATTAGTATAAGGGGGCTTGAAAACATCAAAGCAAAGGTCTGTCTTAAACATCGCCCACTGACTTTTCAAAAGACAGAGACCTTTGTCTCCCACTTAAACAACAAACAGTCATAGGATGGTTGATTACGAGACCACACCAGAGCCATGGGACATTAATTTCACATTGTTTCTTTGCCTATTTATCCCTCGATGGCTACCTCTGGAGATAACAGTTTCCATTTTTTCCGCACTAATATGCTGCAGACTGGTTACACATAATGTACGGTCTCCGCTCTCTTTCTCTCACACACTCACTCCCTTCATTCCGTCCCTCCCCCCACATTTTCTAAAAAGAACTATACTTGACGCCTCAAATGTTTTTTAAAGCTTGCCTTTCAATACATGATTCTCACTCGTCACGGAGAGAATCTTCATAACTGACAAATTTGTATGCTTTTTGAACGTTATGAGTGCGTTCCAGTCCTGTTATTTTTCTTTGCTTGTCCATTAATAAAACCTCTCTATATGATGCTTATATCGAAAACTATCAACAACAAAAATTCGTGGCCACATGATCTCATCCTTTGACTTGATTGCACACGGCTACATGTATGATTTCACTCTTCCCTCTATAAACATCCCATAATATTCTCAATCAAAGTCGTTACACCACTGCAAGCTTTTGTTCTGTCCACCGTTTGGAGTCAAAATAATTTGCACGCAACTGCATCATGTGTTGTATGATTAGTGTATCTTTCTACTTATTATGCGCCAAATACATGAAAAGTGCGCTTTAATGTTGTTTTTCGACTCCCAAAATGAAATAGTAGTAGCGAAAGTTAAAGGGTGACGTCACGTGGAAAAAGGTCTAGCCCCCAAAAATTGTGGCTCTAGAACCGCGCCTGGACTCTTGCAGTAGATTTACCGTGAGAAGTCCCTGTAGGGAACGATAAGTGCCTCTCATTAACGGCTACCGGTAAATTTTATGGCGATCATTTTGTATAAGGATGAAAACATATAGTTTGTATAGGCTTTTACCTGGCATCAAATGATCTTACTGATTAATTGCTCAGTCCTTAGTTATGATGATGAAAGAAAATTACAATAAAGCTAAAAATGTCATCGTCATTAACATTTTACAAGTCAACTGTGAAGGGGGAAACTAATAATGATCCATCAAAGCCTTCAAAAATATTGTGTTCTTTTTGATTACAAAATAATTGCCATAAAAATTACAGGTAACCGTTAACGAGAGGCAGTTTTTGTTCCCTTTGGAATTATCACTTCTGGACCTGAAATAATTTGTTATTCGATGACAATATCATCGAAAATGACGTTTTTTGACCTTTTGGTCTGTATTGTATAATACAATTTAATGTATCGTTTTTTGTTATTACTATTTTTTAATAGTTTTTATACGCGCATTATTATTATTATTATTATTATTATTTAACTGTAAATTACGTACTTATCTTTGAGTTACTTCTATATATGTATCGTCTAAATTCATTAATTGGCTTGTTTATTTTTACTTTATATAAGCCTAGAATTAGAAAACAGTTTTTGTGTGTGTCTCTGTGTACTATATATATTTTTTTTTACTTCATAACATAAATAAATAAATAAATAAATACAACCAACACATTCATCCCCTTTCATCTAGAATATCACACACCAAGAATTTTTTTTTTATTAATCCAGCGTTGCAATGAACACAATTTGGCTCAACTCGAAGTTTATGGTTGTACCTTAGGACACTATAGTTAGAGAGTTTTTCTGAACCGACTGATGGCATTGTACATGAGAAACGCAAGAGTAAGAATATTAATATACAAAACAAACAGTTTGGGTGAAGAGCCCTCTTCAAGAAAACGTTTATTGTGGAATTTGACATTTGAAACAGCAGGGAAGTCCAACATAAGTGTCTGTTTCAGAAACATGTTTACCCCGTATACTTTAAGAATTGGGGCTCATAATTTTAACCCTACCTTGACTATAGCTATGAATCAATTGATAACTCCAAATAACCCTTTCATAATAAACGTATACATAAGTTCAAGATTCTTAAAACAATATTGGGATGGATCGAGGAGTGTTAGAATTCAAATGTTAAGCTGAGACAAAATAAGAGAATTTACCAAAGTAAAACTACCCAACACCGTAAGATTACGTTTAGACCATCGCCCGATTAAAATGTCGATGGAATGTAAAACCCACTTCTAATTAATATCAACCATACTGTCCAGGTTACTTAAAAATTCGATGCCAAGAGCTTTAAAACTTTCTTGTAGATCAATCCTAGGCTTGTTATTTATGATAACATAAATGGCACACTATAAATGTACACTATAATAACATTTGTTTATAAACAGCCCACTCGTTGTAGCTGATCCAGCGGGTGAATGAACTTACCCAGGCCACTGAAATTCTAGAACTTGTTTCTCAAGCGTAATATGTACAAAGTCGTGGGAAATTTCAAATGAATTCATACGCAGAGTAGTAAATTAACGAAAACGCATAGTTAGCCAGTTTAAAACTGGTAGTCTCGCGCACCGCAGAGAGCAACTAGTTCTCGATAGCATAGTGCCAATCGTCCTAGTTTTTGTGGATGTCAAAATACACAAATATATAGACCGGATCTTGGTGATTGTTTTAAAACGCAGACCCAACTGAAGGCAGTGTTTTGGTCATGTATTTACATACCAGCATAACGGAGCCCCCCCCCCCCCCCCCCCGTTTTCATTAAAAAAACTGGCCGAAATAAAGAAACACAAAGAACTTTTTTAAAGTGAAAACTGCGACCGGCTATACCCATCACTGTTCCGCAAACACCCCCATATCCACCTGACCATCAACCCCCTTCAACACCCATTGCCCTTTGCCCCTCTCCACGCTATGCGTTCCCACACCCTCCCATTACCATGCGGAGCCAAGCGCACCGGCAGCGGTAGAGTTGGTATACGCCCTGGTCGGCTTGATTTTCAGATGTTTTATATTATTTATATTATCATGTTACTATCAGGTTTTATTGATGACAGGACGATAACCATTGTTACATCAAAATTGTCCTTCTTTTGTATGTATCTATGTTTCACATGTCAGCATTGTCATGTTAGTGTCCAGTTAACGTTATTTATGACATTTCTTTCTTTTGTCAAGTTTCGTATTTAAGTTTGCATTCTTAAAACCTCGCAGTAATGCACCATGCCACAGTGCTGTGGCACATACTAAGAAAAACATAACTATTTCAAAATGGTAGATCCCAACCCCGTGATACTCCTTGATATCATGCAGTGTACCAATACGCACTATTTAGGAGGGGTGTCAATCAACAGGGGTCGTCAATTTGGTCAGGAGGGTGGTGGAATGGTTTTTCCCATAGCTCATGCACAAACTCCTATTCTGCGGCACGTACGCCACATATCACTACCACAGCTTAGTGGTAAGGCATGTTGTGTCTGACCGCTCTAGGTTCAATGGCCTTTTGTGAATGAAGGTCTTGTGATCTTGTGCCGAGAGCAGAGTGGTTTAGCAGACATAAATCATTGAGATAAGGCAGAACAGCCCCTCTGAACCTATCAAATGGGCCTGCCACACCACTGTGACGTGGTTTCGTTGCAACGTTGGGCCAATACAGGTGCATCGTTGCAAGGTCTTAAGGGAACATTACAAAATTTGTTTTTGCTAACAAAACAGTTGCTGGCAGTGCAAGCTTTTTATGTAATCCACTATTTACATAAACTGGCAAACCTGTAGAAGTTTGAGATCGATCGACCATCTGGGTCACGAGAAAATAGTGAAAAACCGATTACACATTTGCATGAAATCATATAGATTCAACAAATGAATAAAACGCTCACTGAGCGATAAACTTCAATCGGAAAATTAGTTTATTCATTTCTCATCAAATATGGCATTTCAGACAGAAATATTTCAAGGGATGTTTTGTACTATCATCATCATTAGACCGTGTAAGTTTTATGTAAATCTGTGATCAAAAAAGTATATTTTACAAGTTTTTTTTCTTACCAATTCTGTAATGTTCCTTTCAACGATTGTTCTTTTCTTCAGTCTATTTACTTTTCTAAAGTCCTCCATATAATTTTGACATGCCTTTGTAGTTTTGTTTATGCATTTCGTATACACCTTGATTCAAATTCATCAGTTGTAAATGCGATTTATTTCAACACTTCCATTTGGTCACTTATATTCTTTACTTTTCATGTAACATTATATTTGCTAAATTTGTATCGTTTACCAATTTTCTGATGTCTGTTTAATACCTTTATGTACAATGCTCATTTTGATAATTTACAGTTGTATTATTTAACTTTCAAAATTTTGAAAATAAAAACATTTTTTTCCCCCAAGATAAAATTAATGTAAGACTAATGTCATACTAAATTCTCTATTTCCCAATAACTATAACATGTCAACAGGTGGCCCTAATACTCTGTAATTTCAAGGCTTACTCGGATAAGTCTGTGGATAAGGCGCCTCCAGACCATTCAATACCTTGGTCTGAACATCCAAGAAGGACATGGAAAAGATTTGTTTTGCTTTGCCTTTCACCTTTTCCAGATATATGCCATTTTTATTGTGTCTCATTCAATAATAATTTTTTTCTGCCTCTTTCCACCTTTGATTCTGTCCTTGTTTCAACCTATTATGGTCAAACCAGCCTCTCCTCTCTACCCCCGTCTCCTTCCTCGTTGACCAAGGCGTTTGAGTTTGTTATTTTATTTATTATGTCACTTTACTCCGCGCTACACGCCCGAGATAGCTGTGTGAATGTTTAGATGTACACTGCACTGTACACCATGCGTGTATGGGCGCGTGCATGGTTTGAGCTGTATACAGTAAAACCAACGCCTTGATGGTTGTGAGGGTCATTATTATAATGCGCGAAAAGATGTTTCGAAAAAAAAATACAATCATTCACACAATATTCCTCAAAATGGGATATTTTTTTATTTTTCTCCGTGGACTAACACTGGCCGTTTTTTTGTGGGTCAAAAATTAAGTTCTACAAATTTGGTTGACCGTGTTGGTTCACGAAGTAAAATGAAAAACCACAAATTGCAATAATTTGATTGTCCTTGTTTCTAACCTCTTATGGTCAAACCAGCCTCTCCTCTCTACTCCCTAACGCGAGATTGAAAACATAACGCAATATTTGATGACGCGAGAAGCGACAGGCGAGTGGGCAGATATAGAATACCATAGTTTTTGGGGTTAAAACATCAAACCCAGATGGCTCTAAAGAGAGTAAATAATTAAACAAAAGAAGATCAATTTCAGTTTCCTTTATTACACAAATAATTTGTTAAACATGAATGCTTATACTAAGAGTGATTCCAGTCCATATCCATATACTAATTTAAATAACGTGTCTGTTTGTGTTGGAAAAACTGTGCCTGCTTGTATAAATTTGGCTGACATTTTTCGTAATGCATTTTTTTTCGGACCGGTGATCAGTTAAGGGGACACAATTTGTTATATATTTTCAAATAATTATTGACTTTGTTTACAAGACTTAATTGACAAAGGACGTGTTGCAAAAACGACATGGACGTGCGGCACCAAAAACCTGGCCGCGAACTTGGCCGATAACAACTTCTTTCCAACAAAAACATTGACGGTTGGCCTAATAATCCGTTACCGTGGTATCTAAGCTCTATTTAGCAAATTGTTTTTACTTTCTTTTTCATGACTGAGCGGTGCTCAATATTTTATCAAGGTCTTTCAATTGTGTTCATAATGGCCGATAACCAAACCATGCATATTGGCAAGTGTTTGATGAGCATTATACAACGTAAACACTTAATGATTCAATTTCAGTACACAGTTCAAGACCAGACTTTTATCGTTCTCGTCGGCATTTGTTACTAGGTATATGAGAACAAAATATTTGAAGAAAACATTAAAGAACAACTTGATATGCTAAATCTACAAGAACCCCCTTCAGTGCTATGTGTAACACTGTTCATACATACAATATAGTTGTAATGTCAGTCAAACAGTTTTAATGATTTTTAATTGTATGGGTCTTTTTCAAAAAATTACGACTTGGTTGTTTTATAGTTTTTTCCCCCAACAGATAGTCACAGTGATGTGTGACTCAATAGTGTTAAATGCAATGTGGTAACTCAAGGAGCCGCCGTTTTCGGCGGCAATCTTGGGTTTTGTGGTTTTTGCACGTATTTAGGGGTCCAACCTATATCATACTTCCAACTTGTCATGCCCCAAAATACCATAATCATTATAACCTTAGAGGTAATGCAAAAAAAATAATAATAATAATAATAATAAATAAAAAAAACAATGTATATGTAATTAACATTTTGACAAACCAACGACTATAGCGTCCCGAACAGTGAAACCAGTACTTCGAATATAATGTCATGTTTTTTTTTTTATTATTCCAAAATAAACAGCTTTGCAAAGTGCTATAGCAATTGGGCAATAATACTGTCTATGGAAAAACCAGCACCCCTTGCAGAAAATTTGCTCTCTCCAGGCCTGATTACGGTTGCCATGGGCACCGCACTCTGAAACAATCGTCGTGCAGTTCATAAAATATAACGCAGCTACCTAACAATACCGGAACAAGAAACCGCTAGAACGTCTCTACTTGTATCATAGAATCAATCTCTTCGGTCTTAGCGACTTCTAGAAGTTCTACCAAGCATGGATGCGATATTGAAGAAAATGTCTCGTGATATTTTTTCCCTAATTCTGGCATTCACTTTGGCCGGAATTGTCTACGTCCAGCCCCTGAAGGGAGAAATGTGTTCTTCAATGATCTCTGCAGATGATGGAGAAAACTTGGCGGCTTTACAGAAAAGGGCATTCTCCAGTTTCAGATCAACCTGTCGCACAGAATCACCCGTACATGGTAAGTAATGTTAGTCTTTTAAGTCTGGGGGTTGTTGTTAACGGAGGAGTGGTAAAAGAGAGGCAGTTTTCAAGTACAAACTTACCCTAAACATGCAAATAAAAGAGTATTTCTGTTGCCGAAAATAAATTGGAGAAGTGGAATATTAATTTTAAAAACCAAATACCTTGTTTGTACATGAGAATTAATGATGAAAAATCAATAACAAAAAAAAGAGACAAAGGCAACCGAGGCATATAATATTTGATATTCCAACAACACGATGAGACCAAAAAGTTCTGCAATAATCATTGTCAATGACAGGAAAAACTGTGCTGTTTAAAAAAAAAAAGTAAAAATTAAAAATAAATAAATGTATCACTAAATAAATACACCTTGTAAATGATCATGACATTATCAACTAAATGGAAACAATATTTGCTCATGGTTCAACAATCAGAAATAAGTTACATCTTGATACAATGTAATAAGTAAGGATATAGTCATTGAGATTTAAAGAGCGGTTACAGGATGCTCTCAATATTTTTGCTATTACCTTTTTTATGGCAGAATAGACATCGTAGATACCGTTTAATAACCATGTTAAACTTAAAATTTGCATTTAGTAATAAAGAATTCAAGTCAAAAATGCACCTCTACGCGCGGCTTTTTCAGCCGAGAGTCAAAAACTACTTATCTATGATAATGATATGCATATGACCCCTTGACGTCACCGGCGGCTAAAACATCACGGTTAGCATTATAAACACACACATAAATGTCTCTTTGCTTGGAAAACAAAACAAAATCAAGAAGATACCAAACTTACATCATGCAGTTAAATACTCTTTCTGTCCATGAAGGGTATCCTAAATTGTGTCATTGTAAAATGAAGCCTACACGTTGGGTTGGTTTTTCGCTATA
Organism: Pycnopodia helianthoides; assembly: GCA_032158295.1. Lineage (NCBI taxonomy): Eukaryota > Metazoa > Echinodermata > Asteroidea > Forcipulatida > Asteriidae > Pycnopodia > Pycnopodia helianthoides. Next base: position 18,549,829 of record CM063256.1, on the reverse strand, counting down.
AACGAAGCTAAAATGTCCAATAAACTAAGCCCCGCAGACCATGAGCGTGCGGACCAGTGCTGCACATGTATACGGTGCAGGTATTCGTCGTCGTCCCGCCGCGTGTGTAGCGCAGGCATCACGTAACTTGACGTAACTTGCTAGGGGATAATAGCTAGGGCTACAGACTGAAACCCTCCTAAAACAAAACGTAATTAATGGTCTGGCTCCCTACCCCTCCACAGGCTCCGAGTTCATGCCTCCGCGCCCGTGGTTTGTCTCTCTGGTCCGGCGAGACACTGCACCGGCTGTACGGGACAAGCCCCCAAGGTTTACCCGCTAGCTCCACACGCCGATGCGCCGTAAAACACGCTTCCGTGCACGGACTTTCTGAATGCGAATCTTACGTTCAATTTTTCATCATTATTTAAAACTTGCATCCATAAACTGAATACATAGTCTTTTTAGCCAAATAATCATGAACAATTGTTCTTAAAAAAATACTTGAATTTGGCTCAGTAATTTATGTTTTATACGGCTGGAAGAAAAACTAAACATAATTATGACACAATACACGCACATAGTCTCTGTGTTTGCGGCTCATTTTCTGTTATTTAGCTGCCCTTTCCTTTGTTTATTGATTTTCAAAGAATTAAAGCTATAACATTTCAATGTTATTGAATGAAAATCTGTAAGTTATAGCTTATATCTCAGTATTCGTTTGAATAAAATAACGGATTCGCCGACAGAAATGCGCCAAATGGACCATTTTGTCACCCTTCCTGTACACCAAGAAAACACCCTTGTTAATTCAGTGTTTGCAATGACCACGACTTTGGTTAACTCGAATGCTATGGTTGTACCATAGGACACTATATTTAACTAGTCATTCTGATTAACTGGCTGATGGCATTGTACTTGAGTAACCCAGGCAGTAAGAACATTTATCAGAAAACAGTTTGGGTAAATAGCACTCTTCAAGAAAAAGTTTATTCTGGAAGTTTGACATATTAAACACTAGTGAAGTAAAATCTGTCTGTTTTTGAAGCATGTGAACATCGTACACTTGAAAACAACCCCACCTTGGCTGTAGCTTTGAATCATTTTGATCACTCTGTCGAATAACCCTTCAAAAATAAACTTATACACCATAGAATAAATATTCTTAATGAATAATTGGGGAGGATCGGGAGTATTAGAAATCAAAAGGTTAGCTTAGACAAAATAAGAGATTTAACAACAACAGTAACTCTACCCAACACTGAAAAATTACGTTTAAAGTTAAAAAGAGAAGTCCATGGAACATAAAACCTTGTTCTAATTAATATCAACCATAATATTGTCTAGGTTAGTTATTAATATTTGTTATTATCATTTTTATTTCTTCATCGTTGTCCTTTAATTCATCCTACATAATGCAAGTACATAGTTTAACATTACATTCGGTTACACGATGACACATTTATGGTAAAGTATGCTAATACAATGTGTACACAGTATACGTAATTGATTAATAGCAATTATACAGTATGTAATAAGCGGTAGGACAACAGTTAGGTTCAGGTGAAGCCGTGGCTTTTGCTCCTTAACCTACATGTATGAACAGTCAAACACAACAATGGCTAACCTAAGGTGTTTTAAAAGACAGCATAACCTAGGCAACGCAGAAACGGTTACTCAGACCATTACAGAACCCATTCCATAACCCAACGACACGTTGAAGGGACACACCGGCTTAATGTTGAACCTAGTTTAGAGGTAATGCGAAGTAGTGTGCATTTGGGAGTTGTTTATGTTATTATTTATTTTATTTTCCTTTTCTTAATAATTATAGTGTGCATTCTGGTTGAGTGAGTAGATTGCCGTTGTTATGGATCTATTGAGAACGCCCTTGTTGATTTTGCAGACATTTAAAATATAGGAACACATTTAAACCGGACAGTAATACAAGTGCGGATGACCTACGCACAGTAGTAGTACGGGCGTCGTGCTCAGTTTGTACACACATTACACACAGTGCTGTAGTGTACCGTGTACAAGCATGGTACAAGTATACGTGTGGGATTACGGCGTCTCTTTCAGAGTGGAAACTGCGACTGCCTTGACAACGCTATACCCATCACTGTTCCGCAAACACCCCCAGATCCACCTGACCATCAACCCCCTTCAACACCCATTGCTCTTCGCCCCTTCTCCCCGCTATGCATTCCCGCATCCTCCTATTACCATGCCAAGCAAGCTACCCGCAGCGGCAGAGTTGTTACACGCTTGGTTTTTCAGATGTTTCAAATTATTTATATTATCATGTTACTATCAGGTTTTATTCATGACTGGACAATAATCATTGTTACATCAAAACTGTCCTGCGTTTGTTTGTTTTTATGTTTCACCACATGTCAGCATTGCCGTGTTAGTGTCCGGTCAACGTTATTTACGACATTTCTTTCTTTTGTCAAGTTTTGTATTTAAGGTTACTTTCTTAAACCAGCTTTTGGCTATTTTTTGTGTGTGTAACATTGTTATTTTTTAACTCTTTGCTGTTTACTCCATTGTGGTGACTTTCAATGATATTGTAGGTTTTTGTAATGCGCTTTTGAACATTTTATGGTGAAATGCGCAAAAGAAATGTGGTTTTGTTATTATTATTATTATTAAATGCACATATACAAATGTACGTGAACATGTACCTATACATGTATGCGTATGTGCTTCATAAAAATAAGTAGGGAATAAACCGGAAAAATTGGAGGACTCACGTTTGCCTTGCTCTATGCATGCAGCTATAGTAGTTCCGTGCTCTATGGTATTAACATATGGATTCTATAAGCATAGATCACGGAAGAATGGAGCTATAAAAGTGTCAGGACGCAAGAAAATGCAAGAAGTATAGGACAGTTGCTCAATATCAATTACCCCCGTCAAGTGCGCCGGTTTCCAAGGTTACATTTTTACAGTATGGACAGTTTGGCAAAATCCAGTCATTCCGAACGATGTATTGACATGTCTACGGGTGGGAGGGATTCAATCATACCAGTTTATTAAAAATTTATTGCAAATACGATTATAACAAAGCAACGTTTCATTCTGTACATACTGTAACACACCGTCGCGGTCAAGGACTTATATTGGTTTGATGATTGACTAGAATTAAATATAACGACTAATGATTAAATAATTATGACTCGGAGACAGTTCTTATAACTCTTGGTCACTCTTCAAAAGAACAACACTGACTGTCTCCTCCAGATCACGTGGGAACCCAAGCCCGCCATTTCACGATTTGGCGCGCAATGGTGCCTGGATTCCCAGGTGCTCCGGATGTCTGCGGTCAGCGCTGCCTGTCTGCGAGCCTTCATGTGAACTCGGTGACCTTGTAACCCCTGCTCGCTAAACAACCCCCTCCTTTAATAAAGGATATGTCCTCACATCGTGCAATCTAACTAGAAACGACTAAAGAACTTTTCTTAACATTTAAAGAAACAATTATCTCAAACTTAGAGTTAACAAAAATAGAGAGTAAAAACGTCTCGCAATAAATATTCAATCATATCTCTTGTATCTTCAAGGTCTTCCAAAACTTCAGTTTTTGACTTTATGTGAAACTTAAAAACTTTTATGAAACTTTTGATATGATCTACTACGGGAGGAAACGCTTCTTGATGACCCTCGTTGTCACTTTGCCGTCGGCATCGAGCAGCTCCTGGATCACCCGTTCGGCCAGGCGATGAGTGTTGCGGCCACCTTAAGTCTGACACCAACCTTCTTTACTGTAGGCAGGACTTAAATGGTCGTTGACGCCAGGGGAGCTACAACTTCCATCAACGGTGCTGGCAATGGCATTCTGATGAGACGGCGTACTTGGGGTGGGGACAGGGACTGCAGCATCAATCTCCGCTCGGGGTCCCTGGGTGCAAACTGAGGAGGTCAATTTTGGAATCTCTGGTGTAGCTTGCGGAGGATTACCAAGATCTGGGTCATCGTTGTGGGTCGCCAACTGTCTCTCCAGGTCATGTTTACGGACAAACGAACGAACGCAATAACGATGAGGACACCTCCGTCTTTCCTTCTGATGTTGGCCAGGTTGCTCCTCCTGGTGCATCTTGAGGTTCGACAGGGAACTGCATTCCTTGAATCATAACTGGCACTTGCAGGCCCGTAACCAGGATTTTTACTAACTCCTTGTAGTCCTTGGCTTCATTCTGGAGACTTTCCAAGAGTAGCTGAGCTGATCCAGTGAGCAATACTACCAAGTACTGACATTTAGTTTCGTCATTCCATCCATTAATGCCAGCACACAGTTCAAAATGCTTTATGAAGGCTCCCACGGCCCCTTGCCATCAAAGTGGTCTGGCTTAGTCAATGGCTGTTGTTTCTCTTGCTGGAAGATGACTTCCTGTTTCTTTTCTACATTGACACCAGCCTTGTGGGCTGCCTTTGGTTCAATCACGGAACCATTTTCTCCCTTGTTGTCTTTATCCGGGGTATTCACTTCCTGTGCCATTTCTAAAGATACCGCAGGGGGGTCTGGAGTTTGAACTCCTGTGTGTCTGGCACAACCCTCTAGTGTTTTGGGGTTCTTGTCCACCATTTCCTTACCATCAACACCCATCGGAGGCAGAATCGACTGGGCCGGTCTGCTCTCGGCTTGCCCGTCGGAACTCCCCGTCCTTTGAGATAAAGTCACTGGGTTGAAAGCTGTTCCAGACGGCCCGTACAGCGAGCGGGTCTTCCAGAGCGGCTGTCAACGGTCCGGCACTTCCTGAGCTAGTTTCCCGGAGTTCCTTCCGGAGCGGTTATTCTCGATCCGAAGCTGGTCTCCCGAAGCTTCTTCCAGAGCGGTCTTTCCGGAATGCAGGAGACGGCTGGGTCAAACCACTGCCGTATTATGTTCAGAAGATAGAGCTTCCCTCGCCGCACGGCTCGGTCAACTCATTGCCGTCTTCTGCTCCGGAGAAAGCTTCCCTCGTTGCACGGCTCGGTCAACCCACTGCCGTTTATTCTTGTAACAATATCTGTGTTTACCCGCCAACAGAGGGCGCTGTTTACAGTCTGATTAAAACATGGCTTCTCCACAAATAGTTTCTACTATGTTAGTCTCTACTTAAACATAACCCCAGCTAGGTCAAAGAAGAACCCTTTTGATCTTTAAACATGCTGGCAGCTGGTGTAGAAATAACTCTAGACTAATTGAAGAACCTTTTCATTTGATATTTACATATACTGGTGATTTTCAGACTGTGTTTTGACTGTTCAACTACACGTGAGTACACAACATTTCTGCTGTTGTACATCTATATTGTATTGCATTGGACTCTTGCATACATGATCCTGAACTGAACTGTAACCGAAATTGTAATAATTTATCAAGATGCCGACCACTGGGGATAATGAAGAACAACATGTTATTAATGCACCTGGTACTTCTTCTCAAGCCAATGGGTCTAGTACTAATCAAGGGTACAAAAAGCCAAATATTCACCCCCCCCCCTGCACATTTTAATGCAAATGCCAGAGATGCAGCAGAAGAATGGAAAATGTGGAGACAAATATGGGATAACTACTGTGTTCTCACTAACTTGGCTACCCAAACTGAGGTTTACCAGACTGCTCTGCTACTGCATAGCATTGGTCCTGATGGAGTTCGAATATACAATGGTATGAAATGTGATGCTCCTGCTGACAACCAAATTTGCTCAAAGATTTTGGAGAAATTTGATGCACACTATCTTGGGCAACGCCAAGAATTCTTTGAACGTTTCAAGTTCAACAGCCGTAACCAAAAATCAGGAGAGACAATAGAAAGGTACATCACAATACTTCGTGACATGAGTTTCTGTGCATGTATGAAAGATAAATTACTCATGGATCGTCTTCTCCTGGAAGTCTCTGAAGACAAAATGAGAGAGAAAATGATGGCAACTCATGATCTAACACTGAACAAAGCTATTGAAATCTGCAAAGCTGTAGAAAATGCATCAACACATATGAAGGCCATGCGTAATGATGAAACTGTTCATAAAGTCAAACCGATGAAGACAACTGCAAAAAAAGCCTTCAAAGCAGAAATTCTCAAAATCAAAGGATGCTACGTTGCATAAAAGTGAAACTGTAGGAAAGATATCCAAGCGATGTAAATTTTGCTGCAAAATACATCCTATGAAAAAAAGAGCAATGTCCTGCCTGGGGACGTACATGTGACACTTGTGGCGTGAAAAATCACTTCCGTACATCTAAGGAGTGCAAACAACGTCGTGTCCATGCTGTGGAAGATGACTGCCTATCTTCAACAAAGCATTAGCTGTGTGACAACTGATGTGAATTCCGTGAAGGATGACAGCAAACCTGTGTACTGCCTGATGGAGGTCAAAGGTCAATTCATCAAATTCCAAGTCGATAGTGGCGCAACTGTGAATCTTCTACCGTCCAAATACGTGACCGAAATCGAACCTGAGCGTGTCGAGTTCAAAATGTGGAACAACTCTCGCATGACAGCTCTTGGTGAAAGTGCAGTGAAGATAAGAAATCCTGTGACTCAGAAAAAATACAAAGTCCAGTTTGTCATTGTTAAGGAACCGCTCACACCACTGATAGGCAGACGTGCTGCAGAGAAGATGGGTCTCATCACCATCAACTATGATAAGTTTGCTGCAGTTCACTATGTGAGTCCTCAAGTGCCAGACTTTGTGAAAGAATACCCAGCTGTATTCAACTCTTCAATGGGCACTCTACCTGGAAAGAAAGTGCATCTCACTGTTACTTCCGATGCAGAACCTGTGGTCAGACCTGCAAGAAATATTCCAGAAGCACTTAAACCGGCAGTGCAAGCCAAACTTAACCAATTTGTTGAGCAAGATGTGATCTGTGTCATCGACAAACCGACTGACTGGGTCAGCCAAATGTCAATCACAGAAAAGAAATCTGGAGGCGTCAGAATCTGTATTGACCCAGGTCCGCTCAACAAGGCACTGAAAAGAGAACATTACTCACTCCCTGTTCTCAACAACATACTACCGGAGCTAGCTCAAGCAACTCTCTTCTCCTCCTGTGATCTTAAGGATGGATACTAACACTGTGCTCTAGATGAAGAATCCAGTGAACTAACTACTTTTGCTACACCCTGGGGCAGATACCGATGGAAACGTTTACCATTCGGTCTCAAGGTGAGCAGTGAGATATTCCAGAAGAGACTACATCAAGCACTAGATGGTCTCGAAGGAGTAAGCTGTGTGACGGATGACATCGTCATATGGGGCAAGGATGATGAGGAGCACAATCTTCGTGTTCGTACACTGCTGCAAAGATGCAAGGAAAAAGGCATTGTGCTAAATAAGGATAAGTCCTCCTTTGCCGCAACTGAACTAACATTCCTTGGTCACATCATCTCCAAAGATGGCCTCAAAGCTGATCCATCAAAGATAGAGGCAGTGCTAAAGATGAAAACGCCACCTACTAAAGATGATGTTGACAGACTGAGAGGTATGGTAAACTACTTATCAAAGTTCCTACCCAATCTCTCAAAAGTGATGGAGCCACTGAATGCACTCACTCGGAAAGACGTGCAATGGTCATGGAATGCCTGCCATGACAAAGCCTTTGATGAACTCAAACAACTCATCACAAAAGCTCCAGTTCTGTCATACTTTGACGCTAACAAAGATCTTGTCATTCATACTGATGCCAGCGATAGAGGAATTGGGGCCGCTATGCTCCAAAATGGCAAACCACTCGCTTATGCCAGTCGAGCCCTGAGTGACACAGACACGAGGTATGCAGTAATCGAAAAAGAAATGCTAGCTGTGGTCTTTGCTCTGGAAAAATGGCACCAATACACTTATGGTCGTCATGTGACTCTATACTCAGACCACAAACCTCTAGAGTGCATAGTCAAGAAGGCACTCGACAAAGCACCCAAACGGCTGCAAGGAATGCTGCTACGAGCAATGGCATACGATACTGACGTGAAATACCTACAGGGCAAACTCAATCTAATCGCTGATCCTCTAAGCAGATCATATCTACCATATGAGTCAGGGCAAAATGAGTTTGAAAAGGTGAATGCCCTACAGCACCTCATGATACCTGAGACGAGGATTCACGAGATCAAGAAAATGACTAACGAAGATGAAACACTACAACTCTTGAAGCGTAGTATTCAAGAAGGTTGGCCAGAACATAAAAATCTGCTTCCTGCTCAAGTCACACCATACTACAGAGTTCGAGATGAACTCAGTGTGCAAGATGGAATTGTGTTCCGAGGAGAACGACTGGTAATCCCGAAATTGATGAGACAAAACATCAAACGAGATTTGCACATTGGCCATATTGGTGTGGAGGGAACCCTAAGACGAGCTCGAGAGTACGTTTTCTGGCCAGGAATGAACGATGAAATAAAACAGTGGATAGAACTGTGTGAAACCTGCCGAGAAAATGACGTTGCATAGGCACCACTACCACTGATGTCCCATGACATACCAGGACGACCATGGGAAAAACTTGGCATTGATCTCTTTCATTTCAATGGGAAAGAGTACCTAAACACTGTCTGCTACAAATCCAATTTTTGGGAAGTCGACCGACTACACAAAACCACTGCCCAAAGTGTAATCAACAAACTGAAACACCACTTTGGCAGATATGGAATACCGGATGTCATAATCAGTGACAATGGACCGCCGTTCTCTTCACGTGACTTTGATGACTTCATTCGTCAATGGGGAATCATTTACAACACCAGCTCCCCATACAACAGTAAGGCAAATGGAAAGGCTGAATCTGCAGTCAAATCAGCCAGGAAAATGCTGAAGAAATGCCTTGCTACCGGTGAAGATGAAGATATGGCTCTACCCAACATACGCAACACACCAACACAAGGAGTTGATACCAGTCCTGTACAGCGATTTCTGGGACGGAGAACAAAGACAATCATACCAACATCTCAACATCTTCTTCAACTCGAAGGATCTCGAAGCAAGCATGAGATGAAGCAATTACAGTTGAATCAACAACGACAAGCAAAGTACTACAACACCTCAACCAAAGATCTTCCTACACTCAATCAGGGAGACACTGTGCGGATGAAACCTTTTCGACCCGGTGAAGATCGTTGAAAAAAGCTGAAGTTCTACGCAAACTTGATGAACGATCCTATGAAGTCCAGCGTAATGGCCAGCTCTACCGACGCAACCGTGAACACCTACGGAAAACCAAAGAACCTCCAACTGACACCTTGGAAATGAACTTGTCTGAGGATCAACCCGTGATTACCACTCGAGAGACTTTCGCGAACAAAACTGTCAAGCCTACTCTGAACACTATTCCACCCCAACATGGAATTTCTGATGAACCGAAACAAACTTTTCCTCTGATGTCTAATGAACAATCAGTCCCACCACAACCTAGACGCTCGATTCGCAATCGCCGTGAACCAATCAAGTTTATGGACCATGTGAAACACTAAAACCAAAGAGACAAACTCAAGTAAAAAAATCTCCTAAGAAATGTTGGAGAAATTTTGGTCCTTCTTTTCAAAACAAATCTGTATTTTGTTTTTTGCACGAAATCAAAATACTGTGTGAGAAATAAACACACACTTTTACTTATTTGTTTTGTAATTGTGTTTCATTCCAACTGTGTGAAAAACTGCACACAAACTTTTGTTTAAAAAGAAACAAGACAATGGAGAAAGACAGGAAATAACAAATATTTACTAACATCATTCTATTTCCAGCCAGTGATTTTATTGGAACACTCTCCATGTACAGTTTCTTGTTTTAAAAGTGAACTTTTTCTTTTAAATGAAACATTTCTCTTGTTAAAGAAATTTCCCACTTCCCATTCAAAGTTTAAAAAGGGAAGGATGTAACAATATCTGTGTTTACCCGCCAACAGAGGGCGCTGTTTACAGTCTGATTAAAACATGGCTTCTCCACAAATAGTTTCTACTATGTTAGTCTCTACTTAAACATAACCCCAGCTAGGTCAAAGAAGAACCTTTTTGATCTTTAAACAATTCTGTTCAGGAGATAGAGCTTCCCTCTTCGCACGGCTCGGTCAAACCACTGCCGTGTGAAACCCTTCGGCCCGCTGATCGGGTGTCTCCCTGTTTTCTAACACATTCAAGAAAAATCAATCCCAGCGCTGCCGCCAGTGTAACGCGCCGTCGCGGTCAAGGACTTCTTATTGGATTGATGATTGACTAGAGTTCTTATAACTCTGATTCTCTGATTCTCTTCTTCGTATGATCACAAATTACATGTACTTACATTATTCTCATAGACTCTTAACACAAAATGGGGTAATCGGGAGCTCTCTAGGTTCGTGGTCACTCTTCAAAAGAACAGCACTGACCGTCTCTTCCAGATCACGTGGGAACCCAAGCCCGCCAATCCACGATTTGGCGCGCAATTGTGCCTGGATTCCCAGGTGCTCCGGATGTCTGCGGTCAGCGCTGCCTGCCTGCAAGACTTCATGTGAACTCGGTGACCTTGTAACCCCTGCTCACGTACTACAGTACTAATAAAGTCAACTGTTACGAAGTTCTTCCTGTTTGTCCTTTTCCTCTCAATAATGTATTTCCCTCTATCTCTTCTCAGCTAGTCTTGACCCTATCGATCATTCATTGATACTTGCCCTGGCCCTCCTTGGATCCTCTTAATTATACCTCTTCAAAGGGTACTGGAAATAAACATGTTGTAGGTAATAACTAATCGCCGTTGACAGGCAACAAAGCACCCAGGATTTGTTTTATTATTATTACTTATTCTTTTTATTTTATTATTTTTATTATTACTTTTTTTTATTTATTTTTTATTTTTTTTATTTTTTTTATGTTATTGTTTTATTTGTATTTGTATATATATGTTTTTTTTTATTTTTTTTATTTTTTATTTATTTATTATTACTATTTATTTATTTATTTATTATTATTGTTATTTTATTTTTTTTTATTTTTTTATTTTTTTTTTTTTGGGGGGGAGGGGGAGGGGGTGAGCGGGTGGGGTTTAGGGGCCGTTCTTTCGGCCCCAGTGGGGGTCTAGATGGGCGAACTCCGGAAGCGTTGAGCTTTTGCGTTTTGGGATGAAAAGGCAAGCCCCCGTATGCCTAAAAACAGAGAAAAAAACACTCTTTTTAAGAACTTCTGAACTGAGTGTTCGCTGTACATCATTCGCTTTACATCATTTGTTGAAGTAACAATACTGCAGACGTTGTTGAAGAGAACATTATTGGCGTTGGTACCTACTTTCCATCACTGGGCGGCAAATTTCCTAAATAAATGGGCAAAAAAACCCAGGTCCTACCGACAATCCTTCGTTTTGCGTAAGTGGTGCCACATAATAATAATAATTTATTTCCGATTACTTTAAAAATAGATAACATTAAATAACAGTTTACCTGGGCATAAATGTGACATATAATGGAAAGTTGAGGAATGCAGCTCGTTTTATTACTGGCACGGGGCACCTGTTTGATCCCAACGGTGTTACGTCATCCTGCCACAAAGGTGTGGCAGGCCCATTTGATAGGTTAAGAGGGTCTGTTCTGCCTTATCTCAATGATTTATGGTTGCTAAACCAGTCTGCTGTCGGCACAAGATCACAAGACCTTCATTCACAAAAGCCCATTGACCCATTGAACCTAGGGCGAGGGTTAGACACAACATGCCTTACCACCAAGCTGTGGTAGTGCTCTGTGGCCCACGTGCCTCAGAGATAGGAGTTTGTGCATGACCTATGTTTTTTTTTTTCACCACCCCTCCTGACCAAATTGACTACCCCCGTTGATTGACACCCCTCCTAAAACGTGTGTATTTGTACACGGCAGGATATCACGGAGTATCACGGGGTTGGGATCTACCATTTTGAAATGGTTTACACTTTCCAGCAATACCTTGAAAAGGGGAAAAAGCACTTCATGAATGCTGACACGATGGGAAATGAACCCTGTACAAATTGGCAAACACATTTTTGCGAATAATAAACAATATCAAGTGAAATATCAAAAAGACTAATTTTGGCAGAAAGAGAAATAATTCAAATAGCATAAAATTAACACAAAATCAAGCCCGCCGCCGAAAAAAACCCACAAAAAAACAAAAACAAAAAAACAAACAAAAAAACTTGCGACTTGTCTCCGTCCCCTCTCTTTCCCCTCTCTCTCTCTCTCTTTCCTTCCCGAATACTATTCTAAACTAAATTTGGGACCCTCTGGGGCGGGAGGGCTCTTGGGGGGGGGGGGCCTCCGGGTCTTGGAGAGTGGCTACAAAGCCAAGCAATACTGCCAAACATGTGACGCGTAAATGACAGTTATTGAATTTCATACAATCGGAGGTCAGTCCTCTTTGTGTAAAGGATCTATTCCCCTTCAGTACTATACGCCAAAACTGGACTTATTCGGGCGAAGCGTCAATTGTGTGTGTCTGTTTACACAAAACATCAAATTACCCCAAACGTGAATGAAACATCCATTGATCATAATGCTAAATGCTTTTTCTTTCTTTGAATGCTTCAATAACAATAAGGACACATTTTTTTTTACTGGCATTATATTTTCTGGAATAAAACTGAATGTGGCTTCATATATATTTTAGAGACGAATTGAATTGTTTCAACGATGTTTTTAAGTTTACACCAGATAATTATATTACCGTTGAGTTTAGTACCTTTGTTGATTTTAAACACACTGTTGAGACTTAATCATAACTCAGTTTAAACATACACAATTACATTGGACTTCCTTTGCGTAGGACTGGCAAGAAATAAATCAACACAATTAAGTAAAGAGAGTTAAATAACTAAAAAGATATGTGTTGTTTTATACATACGTGTACAGTTCTAAAGGATTGTTCTGAGGTTCTTGCGAGGGGTGTATCGATGAGTGGCGTGTACACGGTTCAACCTCTAGACTCCGGTGAGGCTTTCCAGGTGTATTGTGATATGGAGACAGACGGTGGTGGATGGACGGTAAGTTAACAGCGGCATAGCAATGACTTGTTTAGTGGGGGGGGGGGGGTGTGAAGGGGGGACAGGGCGGGGGGACCACATACACACATTACTTTTAAGTGTGGGGGGGTATGGGGATTGGGTTTGGCAGTGGTGGGGTCATGCTTTTATTTTGGGAGAGGGGTGCTCGGGGGCAACCATCCTCTTATATTCTTGGCATTTTGTGGCCAAAAAAATCTGGAAAAAACTTTGTTCGGACGAAAAAAATCTTCTTTCGAACGAAAATATTAACAAACCCGCAGCGCGACACGTGCCTGCATTAAGACACAGCCGCTAGCCGTTGACAACGCTAGCGTGCAGGCTGCAGACGTTACTGCTGGCGTGTCTCCACGTCGTCAACAGTGGCGTCTGTGTCTCTGGTAGTACTTGTTTGCGCGTGGGCTTGTTAAGAGTAATCTTTGTTCGAGAATTTTTTTTCGTTCGAACGAAGAATTTTCAAGGATTTTCTCCACCACTGTCCCTTTATAAAAGCTCCGTTTATACGATCCCGATTGTTCATTACATTAGATTATACAAACACGCATTTTTTCTTTTATTTCCCCTTTCTTCTCATTTTTTTATTTTTGTGAGCACTATCGCGGTTTTTGTCGTGGGGTGGGGCACGTGCCCCCCAGCCCCCAGCCCCCAGCCCCCCCCCCCCAGGCACGCCGCTGTAAGTTAACACGTTAGTGAATGAATAAGAATACTTATCTCTAAGAGTGTTTTGTAAATAGAAAAATTGTGATCAAATTAAAGACATGAAAATTAAAGACTCACGTTCCTTTGATAGGTTTTCCAGCGGCGCCAGGACGGCAGTGTTGACTTCTATTTGGACTTTGCTAGCTACAGTCGAGGCTTTGGGAATCAAGAGGGAGAGTTTTGGCTCGGTAACGACAACTTGCACCGTCTGACTACTCAGGGCGTGTACGAATTACGCGTTGACCTCTCGGATTTCGAAACTGAATCCAGGTATGCTGTCTATGACTCGTTCAGCATCGCCGATGTGAGTGACAACTACAGGCTGACTTTGGGAAGTTATTCAGGGACAGCAGGTAAGAAAACACCTGATACGGCCAGTATGCCGCATGCATTTTGTGATTTGCCCCAGTGGCAGTATCTACTGGGCAAAGGCTTTGACAACTGTATCTTTGTCAAATGACGCACAAATCTACTGTTTGATGGTCAGTGGCTAGCAGTCCCTCTCACAACCTCTCACATTCAGATTTTGGTTCACACTGAAACTCTCATTTCATCTACATGTACATGTACGATATAATCTCCTTCACTGGTTTTCACTAATTCTTGGTACTGAACCACGCCCAATCTTTATTATAATCTAACTAATCATTCGACTGTTTCCTCTACATTAACTATACTACAATAAAGTGACAATTACAAACTATGTTCTGCAGCCCCGATGGCACTGCTACTTTATTATGACTTCCATCCTCTTAGTAATTCTAGGTTAACCCCTATAAAGTACCTATCTAAAGAACTAGACTATAGAACAAAAGTACAGGTATACAAGGTACAACAAAATATTGTGTTTTACCAAAAGTCACTTGCAAACAAAGAAGTACAGTGGAAGTCCTTGGCCTGATCACATACACTTGGCTTGGGAGTCAGAACTAGTTGGGAAAATATGCGACAAGGTTGCTCCATTTAGTTCAAGAGGTAGATTTACTTTTGACTGACTCATTTTGTCCACAGGTAAGTGAACATAAAGGCACAATTTAATATGCATTATGGACTCGGAAAGCACTAAGACTGTGTTTGTTTCAAAAAGAGAGTTTATTGATTTTTGTTTTACTCTCAAATAAATTTATTTCCTAACTTGTACTCTTTTCTTTGTCGCTCTTTGACAGCCATATACGAGTTAAAATGTTTTTTTTTTTTTCATTCTAACAGGTGATTCGCTAAGCTACAACAATAACCTAGCCTTCACAACCAAAGACAAGAGCTCAAACTGTGCCGTTGAGCGCCGCGGGGCATGGTGGTACAGGACCTGCACTTGGGCCAATTTAAACGGGCTGTACCTCGGCGAAGGAGTGAGTGCTGCACGGGGAGTCAGTTGGTATCACTGGAAAAGCTGGCACTCACTCAAATATACAGACATGAAATTAAGGTTGAAGTCTTAAAGACAGAACTAAGAATTGGTAATTATCGAAACGTCATTGTTTCGTATATTTTTTTGAAAAATCACAACAAACAAAAAATCATGACAAGAACCAACCCTCTAGAGAAATGTTTAAGCAAATGTATTTGAGGCCCGCACATAACATCGTGGCGAAACATTAACGGTTCGTTGTTTGTTTTCACTGGCCATCAATGTCATAGAATTTCAGAGATTGGTTGTATGGTACATGGATCTCAAACTTGTGGCTGTGATTTATTTTAAATTTCTGGGAACACTGTTGCAGCCTGCATTGTGTTAGTCACAACCAAAACGTTGATCTAGCAAGAATGTCCTGAAATCTCCGTCTGCTGTAAGCGAGGAAAAAATGCCCCTAACACAATTTGAAGGTATTATACAGGATTGGTAGGGCTGAGCAAAATAGTCACAGACAGAGTTCATTTTTGTGTATGTGATCAACCATGTACATGCAAAACTAACCTGTGCAAATTTTGGCTTTAATCCGATTATTTGAGTCGGGCGAGAAAAATTGAAGAACCATGCACAACTTTAAGCATATGAACACAGTGTCATTAATATCCTAGTTGTAACATCTGAAAACAGCTGTGTCGTTTGTTTGTTTGTTGTTCGTTTGTTTGTTTGTTTGTTTGTTGTTTGTGTTGTTGTTTTTTGTTTGTTTTTTACGAACTGTTCGATGGGGTTCGTTGTTAGTTCGTTTCCGGACATTCGATCATTCGTTTCGGTTCATTTTCATGTCATTGTTCGTATGTTGTTCGTCGTTTGTCATGTCGTTCGTTCGTTCGTTCGTTCGTTCGTTCGTTCGTTCGTTCGTTCGTTCGTTCGTTCGTTCGTTCGTTTGTTTGTTTGTTTGTTTGTTTGTTTGTTTGTTTGTTTGTTTGTTTGTTTGTTTGTTGTTTTTTTTTGTTTGTTTTTGTTTTTGTTTTTGTTTTTTTTTGTTTTTTTTGAGAAACAGAAAAACAACAGTTTAAGAGGTACAGGTTCATATGTTAGTTTTCTACACGGGACAAATATCCGAAATCAATTTCATTTTAAAAACAGAGCTTAAATTATTGCGAAATTAGAATTAGCTGTTGCAAACTGCTTACCAACCAAAAGGACCTGTAGTATAAATGCAAAAAATTAGTTAGTGGCCTGACGTTTCGACCCTAGCAGAGTCTTTCTCAAAGGCTAAATGACAAGACAACACACATACATGCATACAAGGGGGACAAAAGCAGTCAAGTGGAAAAACAAGAATAGAGAGAGTGGAGAGAGAAAAGCAAGAAGCATTCAGAAAAAGCAGGGGGTAAGCAGGGATTAGGAAGAAAAGAGGGGGGGGGGTGTTGGAGGGAAGGGGATGGCTAGACCACAAAGAAGTTGGAAACACAAAGGACAAAATGGAAGGTTGGAAGAAAAGTAAATAATTAGTGCATAGGGCAGACTAAAAATATGGATATCTGTGAACAGATAAATTATTGCATGTGAACAATTGTTTTAAATAAATTTTAGCGTCCAGTTTGAAAAGGAAGTCAATGTCAAAATGGGGTCAAATCTATTAACGTTCATTTCCCTAACCAATATCTTTCCGAAGATGTACGATAATACAAATCCGTTGTGTAGTTCAGGAATTAAGATTTTTGTCAGAATTCAATTCTAATTTATATTAATTCATCATTTATTAATGTCACAGGTAAAAACAAAACAATTAATTACAAAAATATACATAAAGAACAAAAGGCAAGAGATATGAAAAAATATATATATATTTATATATATATATTTCAATAAATACATTTAACAATATCACAGTATGAAGGATAATATAAGTACACACATGTAAGTAATCATTGATGTACACTTATATGGAAACATTATATTATTATCTTTAATTTTAATTATCACTTACAATGTAAATTTTCTAAGAATATGTAAATATCAAATAATAACTCTTTATATAAATTATTGACAGGCATAACCACAATTCATTCTAACAATTGCACAGTCAAATTTAAGATATACAAAATAAACAGAATCTGATGCAATTGAAAACCATTGATGTCACATTTGTATATGGAAAAAAAGTATAGCGTTTTCTTTTGTAATTTTTTAATGTTTGAACCTATACAATGTCAAATTCTTGTGTAAAACATAATTTAAAACAAAATAAAATAAGGTCACCAAAGTGCAATACAACGTTTTCCGGGAGTACCGTAAATAAACACGAAACCTTTTCATGTATCAGGCAAAGAGGCGCACCTTCTTGTTGATTACCATTTAATTCCGAGTGGAAAAATTGGTTTCGATTCAAGTTTGCTAAAATACGAAGAATGTGTTTGATTTGTATTTATAATAAACAATTAATTTGCTTGTGATGCATTTGAAAAAAAGCAGTTTTTATAATATGTCGTGTAGCAGTTTATGTAAATCAAGACTTTCATAATTTAATTTAAAAAAAAAAGGCTATAATTGCAAAAACATTTGTTTTTTTTTTTTTTGTCACTTTCTGATTAATACTCTGTTTAACCGTCAAAAATAACTGCTTTCAAAAAAATAGTTCAATAACGTGTTAGAGAAACATCTCTTTAAAACTGAATATTTATTGTTTTATGTAATTACATATTCTGCTTTAAGAAACTAACTTTTACAAGTATTAGACAGATTGGTAGAGCTGACAAAATTGTCGCAGACAGTGCTCATGTTGTGTGTGTTCAACCATTATTATACATGCATGAAATAATAAGCCTGTGGAAATTTGGGCTTAATCCGTTGAAAAAAAATATGAAAAACTATAATGCTCAATTTTTCACACACCATGTCAAATCACACATAATCCATTAACATTCTTGGGTTGTTAACAATCAATCCTTTTAAATTGCATAAGTACCTTTGCGTTAATCTCCAACTGAAGTTGAAAATCAAGTATTATTGTTATTAACTCAAATAGTTGAATGACCAGATATAAACGAAGAGACAATGCTATGTCCTATATCTGGTCCCTCATGAATGGATAGATCAGGACGATCGGAATGGTATGCAAACTAGTCTGTCGACTTGTGTCTTTGAGAAATCGTGGATTCCGGTCCATCCAGAGCATTGATCAGGGAGTAAATTATACTCAACAAAAACATAAGAGAAGCTTGTCCCCATGCTTGTGAATTGAACACATTATGTTGGCTTTTAACACTTGAATTTCAAACCCCAGGAAACTCCAAGAAAATAGCTATTACCTTGAAATTAGCAACCCCTACTTGGTGGGGGGGGGGGGGTAAGCGAGATAAGACCAGGTACAGGGGCGTAATTCTCTCACCAGGGAAGAACAACATGTGTGAAACAAACATGATGGTGTTTAGATCCCAGGGATTTGCCTAAATTTATTTCCTTGGAGTTGGTTCTGCAATGTGAACAGGGCTTTCACTCTTTTGTTATTAGGATATTTCAATTTTCGAGTTACTCATGTTTTTAGAGTGCTGCCTGGATTCACTTTGACCAAATTTCAACTACTCCGGACGCTAAGTCACACTCTAAAATTTTCTGGTTCAGAATTTAACCGGATTCGGGCCCATGGGGCTTGAACCTTTTCTTGGTTAAAAAAAAAGGTTGAAAATGACACAGAATATGAAATGAAATTCGATTTTGTAACCAATTTCAGGGTAAGCCTGGCCCAGTGATGGGTCAGGAACCCTTGGACCCGGGATTCAGGTAAATTTTGAACCAAGAGTTTTGACAGTGCATCAACTGTGATCATGTAAAAAAAAAAAAAAAAAAAAAAAAAAAAAAATCCGCGTTCTAAGTATAGCTGTGTAATATGCCAATCATTTTAGATTTCTGATAGAATAAAGGCGCTTAAATATAATTTATGCAAATTGCAAGTTGTTTGAAATCTATTTTAAAGACTTCAGTCTTATATATGAACGGTATTCTTTGACATTTAGAATCGTTCGTTGTGAATCCAGGGATATTTTTTTGCATGGAGCTAATATGTAGGTCTGATTGAGTTACCATAATATTACCTCTGAAAATCAACGAACAATCTTTACTTGGTTTGACTTCTTGGTTTAAATCCAAACTTTAAGGCTACCTGATAATCGGGGCAGTCTGTGAGACAAACATAGACACAAATCAAAATAGTACCAATAGTACCAATTATTAAAAACCTTAACTACAATCAGTTCAGCTAAAAAGCCGAACCGTCAAATCAACGGTATTTTGGCCATTAATGTTACTGCTTTACGCCAACACAGTAGTACTTGAAATACTTGGTGAATTAACTGCAAGTTCAATTTTCATTAAGAGTCGTTCAATGTTGAACAGTTGCCATCTTCAACACATCAAACATTATACTGCTACACAAATCTTACAAATGTGATTTGCCCGAAAATTAGTTATCAGACGTCTAGAAACTACCTGTACAATATTTATACTTGAAAGTGCTTGGCTTGCATCAGGTACATTATCTACAAAAATGGTTCATAAATTTACATTAAATGAATAATAGCGCAATAAAATAGTTGTTCAATTTAGACCTTTTGCCATCTTCTTCAGCATTTCTAATTACCTTATTCTGCCATGAATTTGAGGCAGTGACTTTTCTGCAGGAGTACCATTTTTATTTAGTTCTAATTACGAAATAAACGGCACTCTAAAGTTACACCTTGTAATATAAAGCAGCATTTCTGAGGGTTTGTTGAATCATAAAAGTCTTATAATTTTAAACTGACCAATTCATCGCCTAAACGCTAGTCTTGGTTGACTCTCCTGTTATTAATACCTTCCCACGATAGATCGCCACAAGAGGGCGCGCTCTCCCCATGGACCGCTATCATGGGCTCATTCGCTACCACAGGAGAGTCTTGGCACTCTCGTAAAATATATTTGCATAATTTATGTTTACGTCATTGATTGCTATTGCATTTTCAAATATTTACTTGAATATGCTAAATTTGATGAATATGAAAATCAACAATGTCTTGTTCCCAGGCGCTGCCGTGTAGTAGTAAGTTCTAGCCAGTAAAACATTGTGCATAAACGTTTCCACCAGTCTATTCAGATGTACCACTTTTCTTTTCTTTTTTTTTGCTAGCGCGCGTACGTAGGTTTTATAATGCGGATTGACCACGGGAAGCTTGCACATGCCCAGTATGTTTCCCTCCGATTTGGGGGGCAGATTTTACGGAAGTGCCAAGACTCTCCTGTGACAGCGGTTTCTCGGGGCGATAGCGGTTCGTGGTAGGTAGCGCCCTCTAGTGGAGAGCTTTCAAGATAATAAACAACAGGAGAGTCTTAACCAAGACTACCTAAACGCAATACTGTTGCCAGGCGAGTCTTAAAATGTGTTACTTAGTCCCCAGAAGTTGCAACGTATAAAACATAATTTAACTGAACTTAACGAAGTAAAGAAACTGAAACGTAACGGCTCCCTACAGTCGACCTCTCATCTTGAAGGCAAGTGCGAGAACAAACCAATAATTCCAGAAAAAGGGAGTACGTTCCATGTTAATTTGCTGCAGGCAGTTCCGCTACGACGTCCAATTATATTTAAATGCCTTTTGAGTCCCCGTGCTCAGGAATTTACTTTACCAAAGGATTATTCTCCGAGAGGACCTATAGTCTCACACATTCCAACCTTCACTGCAACTCGGTATTTAATTTACGGATGTGGCGTTCAAGAAAACTTAACATACTTTCTAGTACGTAATCAATGACCGATACTACGAGGTCAGCTGGTTACAGCAAATTTATTCACATTTAATGCTCATGTCCCCACTGGTTTCCAGTTGAAATTGAATAAAAGTCCAACTGCTTCTTTACTCAGGCGTGTCCCCCCCCCCCCCCTCTTCGCTAACACTCCCCTGTACTCCGGAGACTTACAAATGACGTCATTAAAACTATCCAATGCATGCATAACACAAACAGTTAAAATCCCAGAGAAAACGATCAAGAATATTCCGGTTTTCAAAAAGTCTTTGTATCCACGAGAGGGTGTAGAACATGATTAAAATACTTTGTAAAACAAAATATTTTCATGGATTCTTCAGATTTGCCGCAGCTTTCAAAACTTGTTTGTGGTTTAAATTTCAACAGATTAACTGTTGTAGTTTACACCACGGGCAATGCACACAAGTAATTTAATATGTAAAATTGTTTGTAGATGGCTGATGGGTGGAGATAGTGTTGGAATCCCGACAATACTTTAGTTTTAGTTTTTAGTTAACTACCAGGACAAAATATTACTTTTCGTTTACCTTTTTTTCTTAATGAGTATTCAACTTAGCTTCTAAAATTAAATATATATATATATATATAGTTTAGGGGTGAAGGGGTGTGTGCTGCAACACCAACAACTTTTTGGATCGGGGTGCTGGAATATTACTTAAGCAGCTTCCTACTTTGAGTATATTTTTATTCATAATTTTACCTTTACATGAACGGAAAACTCGGAAAAAGTCAAACATGTAGAAAAACCTGCAGCATGTCATATTTACAAACATTTACAATTTTTTAACAATAATGTTCGTACTTCGTAACCATTGCAACTATTTACCTAGCATCTAACTCACCACTTTGACCTTACTCAAGCTTTTGTGTTTCGGATAAGCAGTGTGTGGGTTCTTGTCCCACTTGTGACACTTGTGTCATTTTAAAAGATATTGTACACTTTGGGTAGCAGCTCAAAATCAGTGTCCACATTTTATGTGATTCAACATTTGCATGGACAAACAAACCTGTGAAAGCTTGAGCTCAATCGGTCATCGAGGTGAGACCTGATGTGTTTTCTGTTTTTTCAAACATCGAGTTTTTATCAGGCGCGATAACAACCATTGTTTAAGTCATTTCTCGGAAACGATAGCATTGTAGGCAGAATTTTTTTAAAGAACCCTTTTTACAACAACTTACTTTAAATCATGTAAGTTATGTGTGAATCTGTGAACATTTGTGTTTTTCGATCTTACCAATAGTGTACAGGGCCTTTAAGCAAGACATTTGACCATTATTGTTTCGTCCCTTGGATGGGATGGAAATATGTAGGTCTCGTGTGTTGTTTATTGCACATACAAGAACCCAATGCACGGACGGACGGACGTCTTAGGCAATGCCAATACCCCCTTTAGCCTATTGGCTAAGGGGTAAACAAAATCGGACTAAAAGGAAGATCCACATTTTGGAATGTTCGTTAAAACTTTGACATTTCAACTATGACATTGGTATCCCCTGAAGATATACATTTATTGGAGCCTCTGAGTTTCTACAAGCACAGTGCCAGTAAAGTAGCGACCCAAACCTGTTTGCCCACCACTTTGGCAAACCAAGAATTCAGAGAATAATATTGAATTCCTCATCCCTGTTCAATATACATGCTATCCTGATATCTTTGAAGGGTTTGATTTTCCTTATTAATTTGTGTTGACGCATCTCAGCTCAAATAATTAAATTTCTTTGTCATGACTGAGCAGTGCTAAATATTGTATCATAATAGTTGATAACCAAACCATGCATACTGGCAAGCGTGATGAAAATTATGCAAAGTATTGAATTAATGATTCATACCCATTTCAATATACTGCACAAGACCAAACTATGGTTTCTGTAGGCGATATTTACTAGACATGATGACAAATTATTAGAAGAAAACAACTTGATCTGCTAAGCTTGTAATGGGTTTGATAAAAATGTTGTAAAAATCGGCACGATCCTTCAGCCGATACAACATTTCCCATACCTACATAACGACGTTATTAGTTTCAACTTCATCTACGCTTATATAAGGAAGTTATTCAGAGCAAAGCATTCATGACAGACAACAGATCAAACATTATGAATCTGTTGGATTAATATTATGTCGAAGATTAACAATTCGGTAGTCCGCAACTGATGTTTTGCAACATTATTGCCAATAGACACAACATGCTATATGAAGGATGGATCTAACGGATGGGACTGTTTTTTGTGATTTTATTTTAAAGGCATTCATTAGCTTGTCATTAAGGCAAAGTAGTCTTTAATATTAGGCCGAGTAAAAAAAAACAGGAGAAAGCGGGGCTTTTTATTCAATGACTTTTTATTCAACTACATTCGCGAACCGCGATCACAATTGCACGGGGAACCACTGCAGCCATGGTTTTAGATTCAATCTACCAATATTACGGACGCTTTCGCCGTGGTATTTGGTATAATGGCAAATCGAAAAGTATTTAGTCTGGGCCACGGCAAGTTCATAGACTCATGCAAAGACATATTTAGCAACGGCACGGTAGCTACACGATGTAGAAAGTAACCGAGAGAGTCCATATAGAAAACTACAAACTACAAACCCGCAAGTAATTATTTTCCGACGGATTGGTTGTAATGTTAAAGGGAGACTGAACAATTAATCCAGGCGCGCTCAAAAAAGGAAACGGGCGAGGACGCGAAATATGTCTTCTAACAATTTATCCACTACCTTCCTAATAATCTTAATTAAAAAAAATCAGTTTAACTGCAAATATTGTTTTACTTAATTTCAAGAGGCTGAGAGACATTTGAATGGTTCCCTGTGCTTCTGTAACTACTTTGTTTTTAGTATTAAACATTTTCCTGGGTTAACCCTCATTCAACAAAATACACATTCTGCGCCCATCGGGCACTTTTCAAGTGTTTGTTTTGATATTAGCGTGTAACACGTTTTCACGGAGAACACAATCACTTTTAAATCACTCAAATGATTAGGTATAAACCCTTTTGACTAAATACAATAAATTAAAACACCTTTTTTTATATATTAGCCAACATGTGTATCTTTTGTCAATCAACCATTAGTTGGATTACAACTCTTTGTTTACACAACTCAGCGAGTTGTATCATAATCTCTTACATCTTCTCATTCTAATATTGGTTTCTTTCTACACCTTATTATGATTAAACAATGACAAAGTTAGATTTGAACTTGTTTTGTGTCTTCCAACCTTTTTTGTTTATATTTATTTTCTTTTAAAATAAACTAGTCTTCTGAAATGCCCCCCCCCTAAAAAAAAAAAAAAAAAAAAAAAATACATGCTAGATTCCACCAACGACGTCACCATTGTGTAATGTATTCATGAGCTTTTCATGGGCATTCCATAGGACAACTATTTTTCAATCTGGCATTCCAGAGTTGTATTATTTATAAAATAAAAAAAAATCAAATAAAATATGCTTTTCTAAAGCGAACCAAAACCTACTTCAGATCCACAATGACCGATAAAAGGCTTTCCTCGTTAGCCATACTAACATAGAGCGCGATTTATCTGAAAAAAAGTTAACTTTGACTTGGTCATTGACACTTTTAGTCAAAGTTCAGCGCGCCGTGGACCTCGATTATCGTCTTTATCGTCTCCATCAGGCCCTAGGTAAATAAAATACAGAGATATCGAAATACGTGCTAGAATTTATTCGTAAACGTTTGATATTGTTAATATACTGAATATACTTTAAACACGACGGCCTTAATCACACGCACGCCGGCTCGCAGGCACGACTGACCTCTCACACGCACGACGGCTTGCGCACACGCACGACGGCTTTGCGCACACGCACGCCGGCTCGCAGGCATGACTGACCCCTCCACACGCACGACGGCTTTGCGCACACGCACGACGGCTTTGCGCACACGCACGACGGCTTTGCGCCGTTGTGCAACAGACGATTTGTGAATTTATCGCTTGGCTTTCAATGCAGCATTATTCCCCATCAACATTGGTACATATGTAGCGGGTGTGGGTTGTCATCTAATAAGCTAAAACCCTTTTCACACTACTCTATTCCCCGTGGGCAACCCCGTGGAATAACGGTCGGCCTTTTCACACTATGATCGTTTTACCCCCTGTCTGCCCCTGTCTGTCCCGGCAAGTGGGCATACCCCGGGAATTATAGCCACCTCTGCTCCCGAGTAGGGGTAAGCAGTAAAACCCAGGGTATTCTTAAAACATGCAACAGGAACACTGTGGAATAGGGACCTAGGTGAGGATAGTGTGAAAGTGCGTCTGGGTAACCGTAGGGTAAAACAAAATATAAAAACCGGGGCCTCCCCGGGGCTGTATTCCACGGGGATAAGAGATGCAATGTGAATAGGGCTTATCTAGCAAACCAGACGCAACGATTGTCTTCCAAACTGCTAGAAGGTTGCAAGCGGGGTGATGCGCGACGTGACCAGCGACCATTCAATTTCAATGCCTTGCTACGACAGTTGCTGGATGTGCTGCCTTTTATAATATGCACATCTGCATTTGAAGTTAAGCTTTTTCGAGCTGCAATGCTACTAGCATTTTTCGTTTTTTTGCGGGTCGGTGAGTTTGCAACAACTTCCAAAAGCAAGGTGTTGCCGGCGCTGTTACAAATTGGCGACTTTCATTTTGTTAAACCCAACCTGGGTTTGGCCACTGGTGGTTCTGTTATTGTGTCGTTGCGGCATAGCAAGAATAATCAACATGGCCCTCACAAAATATCCATATTGATCAGGCTGTTGACACTGATCTGTGCCCGGGTTTCCGCACTGAAAGACTTTGTCCACATTCGGCTAAAGTTTCAAGGCATCTTGTTCTGCCATGTTGGTGAACTTCCCTGACGCAATTTCAATTTAATGTAGTTTTGCAAAAGGCATTGGCAAAAGTGGGATGCAGAGTGCCAATCAATACGCATGGGGGCATACTCCAAAGTCTTTACTCATGGGACGTTGACGTTCAGACGCTTTTTACGTTATATTCGGCAATTTCCATGCCCATGTTTTCCGGGGAATTTGATCAAACTCCGCTTTCTAATGGGTCGAAAAGAGGTGTGGATTGTGGGTGATTATTTGGTGCCTTGGGCAACCCATGCGATGGCAGTCCCGTCCCAAGTTTGTTGGAAAGGAAAAGGTGGCGTACAGCTCCACGAATCTTCAGTTGCTGTGTCAGATGGGGTGAGTCGGTGTCCTTCTATAATTAGTTTGCATATTGGCTCAAATGATTTGGCTAGCGTTCAATTTTTCGCGCATCGACAGATGATTATTTTGGCGATTGCGAACTGCGAAGAGAAGTTTCCGGCGCCACGCTGGTATGGTCAGACATACTCCCTCACATGTTTTACTATGGCGCCGTTTCACAATCCATCTTTAAACCGGGTGCGTAAAGAGGTGGGCGAGGAATCAGTGCTGGAAGAGTGTGGTTCGAGTTCTCCAATACCAAGAATTCCACTGGTCCAGTTGCAGTCAATTTCAGCGAGATCGTGTGCATCTTTCTCCTGAAGGCAACGCCATTTTCCGTGCGAACATTTGCAACTGTATTTTAACATTGCTTCAGTTTTCCTCTGTCGAAAGCCCTGGTTGGGAAAGGGGTCTGATTTATATTGTTGTGGGTCCCGTTCCTCGCGGTTGGCATTTTTTTTTTTTTTTTTTTTTGTGTTCCGACTAGAAATCGAATCCATCTTGTTTTTTAAGGGCTGGATTAATTCAAGGGGTCAAGATCAACACATTGTTGTAATTGATTAAATAACATATTAGTTAATGTAATGATTATGATAGCTCTAGTATTAGTAGCGCCGTGATGTACCACATGGGCTTATTCGGACCATCATGTATCAATGGCCAAAACGAGACACACTACACAAGGTTTGTATGTGGTTCAGTTAATAACGCTGGGTAGTTTCCATCGGGCTGATTCCAACCGAAAATATGAAAGGCTAATTGGAGCCTACTGATTGTGTTAATTCTATATAAATGTAAGTAACTACCATAAAACCAACCTGTGGAAATTTCACCTCAAAAGGTGGTCGCGTTTTTGAGATATCACCGAAAAACCGGAGCTAATATTTCCACGCAGGAAGAATATTCCCCATAGGAATATTCAGTCAAAAGTCAAAAAGTTATATAATTTCCATAACCGTAGTACTTCGAAGGTAACAGTTTCTTCGAAGATAGCAGTTTCTCAATTCATTATACTACCCAAGGCTGCTGTACTTCTTACCAAGTACGTTTTTTTATTGCCATCAATTTTCAGAGTCATTACCAAACGTGTACTGTGTCTTTGAGCCATGGTTAAAACACGTAAGTAATTAATATAATGACATGGTAGTTAATTAAGAACAAAACATTAGAAATGGCCTGGATTCCATAATTATCTAACGTCCATCAACCATGTACAAACAAACATTTTTGCATGTTACATGATTTGTTTGAATCGTCATTGGCGTATACAAATATGCGGTGGCTATAGCAACTGTTATTACAATTCTTCCGATTGTGTAGAGTCTTGGCTAAAATAAACATTTCGATGATTCCTCTTGTAATCCGCGGCGCAATTTACTAAAGTGATTCCCGCATATCCATGCAACGTTTGCGCATTTCTTATCAAGTATATGAAATTATACTAAATATATATATATATATATTTTTACAGACAAGGTAATGGATATGCAGTTATCAACAAGTATTAGGTATAATTTGAACACTTGTTGTATATAACAACCCATACCAGTACTAAACCTACAAAACCTCAATGATTGAACTTTGCATTTCCTCAAGACAGAGAGATTTCAGTTTGCTGAAAATTTATGACAACTGTTCATAAAGTAAAGGAAGGTTTGATTTTGTGTCACAAATAAATACATAACATTATAACGACACCAGCATTAATATGATTAAACTTTATTGTATTGATCAATATATTCAATCATTTGAAACACCAAAGGAAAAACATATGACAAAATTACTGTGCGAGATTTGTGTATGTCAATGTGGGTTTTATTTTACTTCGTGTGAACTTTGAAATATAAGTGTAATGCAGATTACAAAAGTAAAAAAAAAAAAAAAGACCCGAGTGATAATCACTGTAAAAGTACGCCATCCTTTGAGTTCTGGTAGAAACATTTATTGTGTTTCCTACCTCGACTTCTGTCTTTGATTTTTCATGGGCGTTACAGTCACACGAATGTAAGACTTTGCTGCAGTGTCAGCTAATGCATTAGTAAGCTTCTATTCATATTAACTGCCTCCATGAACCGGAAAATGTATGTCGGCTTCATTATTTGTCTTTATAGTGATATGTTTTTCAAAGATGTCAACAAACCGAGCACAGCAACTTATTACTTTTAATAACTATTTGAATAGCAACAGCTAAACATTATTTGTGTACTTTACATATTTCACGCTGGCCATTTAACTTTTATTAAGAAATAATCAGAAAACGTATAATTTCTGTCGAATCAAGGCAACCGCAATTCATTCTAATAAATCACCGTCAAATAATTTCTTTCAACAATTTCAAAAGAAAGTTGTCTAAAAACAATGCAATCTGAGAAACGTTTTAAGTTGCCCCCCATTTGGGTTTTGGGTTTTTGGGGGGGGGCGCCCTTTTGTTTGCTGTACAATTTAGGCGTATTAGGTAAAGGGTTTTTAATGGGGGGGCCCAAAAATTTAATCCAGAAACCTTTTTTGGGCCCTTTCCCTTTTAAAATTTGGGGGGGCCTTTGGGTTTTCTGGGAAACCCCCAAAAATTGGTTTTTTGAAATAAAACCTTACACTGACAAATTTATAGCCCCTTTTTCTAAAAAATTTTTCCAAAAGGGGGAAAAGGGTTTTCCTTTTTTGTTTTTTTCACTTAAAAAAAAGTGGAAATTTTTTTGGTTGGGCCCGGGGGAAAATTTTTAAAAAGGGTTTTTCGGGGCCCTTTTTTTTAAAAGGCCCCCTTTTCCCCTTTTTTGCGAGGTTTTTTTGGTTTTTCTACAATAATACAAAAATTTTAAGCCTGCTATTTTTTTGGGTTTTTTTTGGGGGAAAACCCCCAACGTCTTAAAGGGGAAATTTTCCCCCAAATTTTTTGGGTTTTCTTTTGGGGTTTTTCCCCCAATTTTTTCCCCAAAATATGTTTATTTTTTTTAAAAGGGGTTTTGACGTTTGATTCATTTTAAACCGGCTTCCCAAGTGGTTTTTTTTTTTTAAATTAAAAATTTAAAACCAAAATTTCCCCGGGGGTTGAGGCCCCTGCGGGTTTTCGGGGGTTTTTTTAAAAAATTTTAAAATTCGGGGGTTTAAAAACCCCGGGGAAAAAATTAAAATTAAAAAATTTTGGGGGGCCCAAAAACACGTTTTTTAAAGGGGTTTTTAAAGGGGAAAATTTTAAAGGTTTTTTGGGTTGGTTTTTTTAAAAAACAAAAAAACCACACCATGCCTGAAACCCCCAAAGGGGGAAAAGGGGGAAAACCACGAACTCCATGCATTTTTGTGTTGGATTTTTTTGGTTTTTTTATTTAAAAAAAACTTTTTTTTAAAACCATTTTTTTTTTTATAAAAACGTTTAAAAAAGGGGCTTTTTATAGACCAACTCGACCGACCCCAAGGCAAGTCCCCCTTTTTAATACATAGAAAAAAAGCAGTGCAGTAAGCAGTGTGTCGCCTAACTTGGGAAAAAGGGGGGGGGTTTTCACTGGTGTGTTGGGGGGAAAAAAACCACAGTTAACCTCATGTATTCTTGACGTTTTTAAAGATCGAGGGGTTTTTGCCCCCCCAAATTGTTGTAGATAAGTTTCGTCGTTTTAGCGGGGGAGTAATGATTATAAGTATAAATTGGGGGGTTGGTCTGCCTGCAGCAAAAAAAAACAACCGGGGGAAAAAATATAGCTAATGTAAAAAAACAAAAAAACCCCGGGGTTGGCTGACACTTTTGCCGGGGGCATTTCAAAATTTTTAAAAAGTATCAAAGGTCGTAAACCCCGTAAAACTAAGTAAGTCATAGGGGGTCCCCAACAAAAGTCTGGGGGATTCACCTGACAGGGGGGGGTAAATGTCTCAACTCATAGTGAAGACTTTTTGGGTTTTTTCTCTTTTTTGAGAGCAAAAAAACTAGCAGACTTCAGCAGAGTTTTGAGGGGGGTTGTACGATCGCTGTAACCCGGGGGCCCGGGGGGAAAAAAAGGTGAGCAAACCGCGCTCAAGCAAGGCGCATTTGAAAGAGCAGTTCATTTTTGGGGGTTTTTGGGAAAACCCTGCCCCCCGAATCAAGAATTGCCCCCCTTTTTTTTAGTGAGGGGGGCCCCCGGGGGACCTTTCCGTCTTTAAATTTCAGAGAGCAGCGCTAAAAATCTGCAAAGAAGTAGAAAAAATTCATAGTAAAAAACCCCCCCAAAAGGGGGGGTTTTCCCCTCAGTACCAAAAAAAAACCCCAGGGGGTTTTTTTGGGGTAAAAAAAGGTAGCTGCGAATTAAAGTAGAAAAAACAAGGAAAAACTTGCCACGCAAAAAGGAGCGCCTATTAGTACAGCAGCAAATGGAAACGAACACAAAAACCCAAAAAAGCTAACTGGGGGTTTTTCGGCAATTTAAAACCTATTTTAAACCCCGGGGGGAGTACTGGTAGTTGGGGTTTTCGAAGATCCGATAGATCCCCCCCCCAAAAAAATGCAGTTATTGTGGTAAATGTGCCCCTGATATTGCGTTTTTTGGGGGGTTCCCAAAAAAACGGGGAGAGCGAGCCCCAAAAAAAAAAATTTCGGAGGTAAATTTTAAAAAAATCTTTCCCGGGTTTAAAAAGGGGAAAATTTTGGGCAAGTAAAGGGGTTTTGGGAAAAAAACCCCGGGGGGGGCCCCCGGGCGTAGAGGGCGTTTTTGCCGGGGGGGTTTGTTTTTGACCCCAAAATTTTCCCCAAAATTTAAAACCCAGTGGATAGAGCGTTTAACTTAATGGAAAGAAAAAAAACTGTTTTCTCCAAAACCCCAGGTGAAAGGGGATAATAGATGGTGTAAAAAGAAAATTTTTTGTTTTTAAAAAATTTCTCGATTGCTTTTTTTTTAGACAATTTTTTTTTTGAAAATTTTTTAAAGAAATTATTTGAGGGTTTTATTTATTAAAAATGAATTGCGGTTCCCCTTTATTCGACAGAAATTATACGTTTTCGGGTTATTTTTTTAATAAAAGTTAAATGGCCAGCGTGAAATATGTAAAGTACACAAAAAAATGTTTAGCGGTTGCTATTAAAAAAAGTTTTTAAAAAATAATAAGTTGCTGTGCTCGGTTTGTTGACATCTTTAAAAAAAAAAAACACTTTAAGCAAAATAATAAAACCGACATACATTTTCGGTTCATGGAGGCAGTTTTTAAAGAATAGAAGCTTACAAAAGAAAATTTGCTGACACTGCAGCAAAGTCTTACATTCGTGTGCCCCTTTTTCCCCCCAAAAAATTCAAAGACAGAAGTCGGGGTGGGAAAAAAACAAAAAAAGTTTTCCCAAAAACTAAAAAAGGGGAAATGGCGTATTTTTTACAGTGATTATCACTGGGGTTTTTTTTTTTTTTTTTTATTTTTAAAAAATCTGCATTACACTTTTTATTTAAATTTTTCCCCACACGAAGTAAAAAAAAAACCCACATTGACATAAAAAAATTCTCGCACAGTAATTTTGTCATTTTTTTTTCCCCTTTTGGGTTTTTTAAAAAAATGAAAAAATTTATTGATCAATAAAAAAAAGGGGTTTTAAATTTTATTAATGCTGGTGTCGTTTAATTTATGTATTTATTTGTGACAAAAAAAAAAACCCCTTCCCCTTTACTTTATGAACAGTTGCCCTAAATTTTCAAAAAAACTAAAATCTCTCTGTCTTGAGGAAATGCAAAGAAAAATTTTTTTGGGGGTTTTTGGGGGGTTTTTAGTACTAAAAAGGGGTTGTTATAAACAACAAGTGTTAAATTTTTTTCCCAAAAAAATTTTGATAATGCATTTTTTTTTACCTTGTCGTAAAAAAAATATATATATATATATTTAGAAAAATTTTTTCATTTTTTTTGGGGTTTAAGGGGGAAATGCGGCAAACGTTGCATGGATATGCGGGAAAAATTTTTTTTAAAAAAAAATTTGGGGCCCCGCGGATTAAAAGAGGAATCATCGAAATTTTTTTTTTTAGCCAAGACTCAAAAACAATCGGAAGAATTGAAAAAAATTTTTGGGGCTATAGCCCCGCTTTTTTTGTATCCCCCCCAAAAGACGATTCAAAAACCCCCATTTTAAGGGGGCAAAAATGTTTTTTTTGTAAATGGTTGATGGTTTTTAGAAAATTTGGGGGAATGGGGGCCCCCTTTCTAATTTTTTTTTTTTTTTTTTAAAACTACCATAAAAATTATTTTAATTATTCGTTTTTTAAACCCGGGGGCTCAAAGACACAGTACACGTTTGGAAAAGGACTCTGAAAATTGATGGCAAAAAAAAAAACGTACTTGGAAAGAAGTACACCCCCCCTTGGGGTTTTGTATAAGAATTGAGAAAACTGCTATCTTCAAAAAAAACTGTTACCTTCGAAGTACTAGGGTTTGGGAAAAATTTATAACTTTTTTTTTTTTGACTAAATTTTTCCCCTTTGGGGAATATTCTTCCGGCGTGGAAATATTAGCCCCCGGTTTTTTTTGGTGATATCTCAAAAACGGGGGCCCCCTTTTGAGGTGAAATTTCCCCCGGGTTTGGGTTTTTTTGGTAGTTACTTACATTTTTATAAAATTTTTTCACAACAGTAGGCTCCAATTAGCCTTTCTATTTTGGGTTTGGGAAATTTTAGCCCGATGGAAACTCCCCAAAACGTTTTTAAAAATTTAACCCCAAAACAAACCTTGTTTTGGGGGTTTGGTTTTCGTTTTGGCCTTTTTACTGATGGTCCGAATAACCCCCTGTGGTACATCACGGCGCAAAATAATATAGAGGATTTTTAATCATTACTTTAAAAATAAAATGTTATTTAATAAAATTCCCCAAAAATGTGTTGATTTTGGGGCCCCTTTAATTAATCCCCCCCCTTTTAAAAAAAAAAGATGGATTCGATTTCTGTCGGAACAAAAAAAAAAAAAAAAAAAAAAAATTTCCAAAACCCCGAAAAAAGGGGGCCACAAACAAAAATAAATCAACCCTTTTTTTCCCCCAACCCCGGGTTTTTGACAGGGGGGGAAAAATGAAGCAATTTTTAAAAAAAACTTTTTCAAATGTTCCCCCCGGAAAATGGCGTTCCCTTTTTAGGAGAAAAATGCACACGATCTCGCAAAAAATTTCCCTTTAAATTTTGGCCCCGTGGAATTTTTGGGGGTTTTGGGGGAACTCGAACCACACTCTTCCAGGGGGGTTTCCCCGCCCCCCCCCTTTTTCCCCCCCCGGGTTTTAAAAAAGGATTGTGAAAGGGCCCCCCTTTTTTTAAACCCCCTTTTTGAGGGGTATGTCTGACCATACCAGCGTGGCTCCCGGGGGAAAATTCTCTTCGCAGTTCGCAATCGCCAAAAAAATTTTATCTGTCGATGGGGGCGGAAAAAAAGGGAAAAATTTGCCAAACATTTTGGGGCCCCAAAAAGCCCAAAATTTTAAATTTTTGGGGAAAGGGGGCCCACTAAAAACCCCCCCCCGACCAGAACTGAAGATTCGTGGGCTGTACGCCACCTTTTCCTTTCCCCAAAAAAAAATTGGGAAAAAGGGCTGCCATCGCATGGGGGTTTTTCCAAAAAGGGGGCCCAAAAAATCCCCCCCCAATCCACACCTCTTTTGACCCCCTTTTTAAAAAAAAACGGAGTTTGAAACAAATTTCCCCGGAAAACATGGGCATGGAAATTGCCGAATATAACGTAAAAAAGCGTCTGAACCCCCCCAAAGTCCCATGAGTAAAGGGCTTTGGAGGGGGGCCCCCTTTCGTATTGATTTTGGGGGTCTGCATTTTCCCCACTTTTGCCAATGCCTTTTGCAAAACTACATTAAATTGAAATTGGTCAAAAGGGGAAAAAACAACATGGCAGAACAAAAATTCCCCTTTAAAAATTTAGCCGAAAGTGGACAAAGGGGGTTTTTTTTGCGGGGAAAAACCCGGGCACAGTCAGTGTCCCCAAAAACCTGATCAAAATGGATATTTTGTGGGGCCCTGTTGTTATTCTTTTCATGCCGCAACGGGGGCAATAACGAAACCCCCCGTGGGGGCCAAAAACCCGGTTGGGTTTAACAAAAAGAAAAAAAGCCCCCAAATTTTTTAAAAAGCGCCCGGGGGAACCCCTTTCCCCTTTTTGGGAAATTGTTGCCCAAAATCCCGACCCGCAAAAAAACGAAAAATGCTAGTAGCTTGCCCGCTCAAAAAAACTTAACTTCAAATGCAAAAGGGTTTTCATATTATAAAAGGAGCAACCCCAAAAAATGTTTCGAACGGGATTAAAAAAGGGAAAGGGGGGGGTGGTCACGTCGCGCATCACCCCGCTTGCAACCTTTTTAGCATTTTTTTAAGGGGAAAAAACGTTGCGTTTTGGTTTGGGCTAGATAAGCCCTTTTTACATTGCATCTCTTTTTTCCCCGGGGAAAACACCCCCGGGGGGGGGCCCCGGGGGTTTTTATTTTTTGGGGTTTTTTCCCTAGGGGTTTCCCCGACGCACTTTCACACTATCCCCACCTAGGTCCCTATTCCCCAGTTTTTCCCGTTGCATGTTTTAAAAAACCCGGGGGTTTTTTTGCTTACCCCCTACTGGGGGAGCAGAGGTGGTTTTTAAAATTTCCCCCGGGGGATGCCCACTTCCCGGGGGGCCGGGCAGGGGGGGAGACAGGGGGTAAAACAAAACATAGGGGGAAAAAGGGCCCCCACCGTTATTCCCCCGGGGGGGCCCACGGGGAATAGAGTAGTGGGGGAAAAAGGGGTTTTTTTTTAGATGAAAACCCAAAACCCCCTTTCCCCTTTGAAACCCCAAAGGGGGGTGGGGAATAATGCGAAAAGGGAAAACCAAAACGAAAAATTTTAAAAATTTGCCCCTTTTTTCCAAGGGTGCGCAACGCCGTCGGGGCCCCCCCGGGGTTGGGGGCGAAAAAGGGGCCCTCGTGCGTGGGGGAAACCCAAAAACCTTTTGTGCGTTTTGGAGGGGTCATTTTATGCCTGCGACCCCGGGGTGGTGTGGGGCAAAGCCGTCGTGCGTGTGCGAAAAAACCGTTTGGCTGTGGAGAGGTCGGGGCCGGGGCCCCGCGAGCCGGCGGGGGGTGTGATTAAGGCCTTTTGTTTTTAAAAAAAAATATTCAGTATATTAACAATATAAAAAGTTTACGAATAAATTCTAGCCCCCGTTTTTTGGGTATCTCTGTTTTTTATTTCCCCCGGGCCTGATGGAGAAAAAAAAGACGAAAATTTTGAGGTCCACGGCGCGCTGAAAAAAGACTAAAGTTTTTAAAACCAAGTAAAAATTAATTTTTTTTTTAGATAAATCGCCCCTCTAGGGGTTTTTTTGGGGAAACCCCGGGGAAAAAACCCCTTTTTTTGGCATTGGGGGTCTGAAGTGGGGGTTTTGGGGTTTTGTTTTTTAAAAAAAACATATTTTTTTGTTTTTTTTTTTTTTTTATAAAAAAAAAAAATTTGGGAAAAGCCAAAATTGAAAAATAGTTGTCCTAGGGAAAAGCCCTTTTAAAAGTCATAAATTTTCTTTTTCCACAATGGTAAATTTCCCCTTGGTGGAATCTAGCATGTTTTTTTTTTTTTTTTTTTTTTTTTTTTAAGGGGGGGGGGGGGATTTCAGAAGATATTTTAAAATTTTTTAAAGAAAATAAATATAAAAAAAAAAAAGGGTTTTGGGAAGGGGCCCCAAAAAAAAAGTTCAAACTAACTTTGTCTTTGGGGTTTTTTCATAAAAAGGGTTTTTAGAAAGAAAACCAATATTTAAAAAAGAAAAGGGTTTTAAAAGGGTTATTTTTCAACTCGCTGAGTTGGTAAACAAAGAGTGTAACCAACTAATGGTTGTTTGGGGAAAAAATTTTCAAATTTTTGGGTAATATAAAAAAAAAAGGGGTTTTAATTTTTTTGTTTTTTATTTAAAAAAGGGTTTTTTTAAAACCCCAATCATTTGAGTGTTTTTTTAAAAAGGGGTTGTTTTTCCTTTTAAAAATTTTTTACACGCTAATATCCAAAAAAAAAACACTTGAAAAGTGCCCGATGGGCGCAGAATGTGTAATTTTTTTAATGAGGGGGTTTAAAACCCCCCAAAAAAGTTTAATATAAAAACCCCAAAAAAGTTACAGAAGCACAGGGAAAAACCTTTTTTAAAGTCTCTTTAAAAATTTTTTAAAAATTTAAGTAAAAAAATATTTGCAGTTAAACTTTTTTTTTTTTTAAATTTAAAATTTTTAGGAAGGTGTGGAAAAAAATTTTTTAAAAAAACATATTTCCCCGTCCCC
Organism: Pycnopodia helianthoides; assembly: GCA_032158295.1. Taxonomy (NCBI): domain Eukaryota; kingdom Metazoa; phylum Echinodermata; class Asteroidea; order Forcipulatida; family Asteriidae; genus Pycnopodia; species Pycnopodia helianthoides. The sequence continues at coordinate 18,513,606 of CM063256.1, read as the reverse complement.
CCCCGTTTTTCCTTTTTTTTTCGCGCCGGATTAATTTTTTTAGTCTCCCCCTTTAAAAATTTAAAAACCCCCAATTTTCCCCCCCGGGAAAAAAATTCTTGCGGGTTTGTAGTTTGTAGTTTTCTTATGGGCCTCTCGGTTACTTTTTTTCATCGTTTTAGTACCGTGCCGGGGTTTTTTAAAAAAAGTCTTTGCAGAGTTTATGAAACTTGCCGTGGCCCCGCTAAAAAACTTTTTGATTTGCCATTATACCCCAAAAAACCCCGGCGAAAACGTCCGTTAAAAATTTTTGGGGGGGTTGAATCTAAAAAACCCCCGGGGGGAGTGGTTTTTTCCCCCCTTTTTAAATTTTTATCGCGGGTTCGCGAATGTAGTGGGGAATTTTAAAAAAAAATTTTTTAAAAAAAAGGGGGCCCCCCCCCCCCCCCTTTTTTCTGTTTTTTTTTTCCCCGGGTAATATTAAAGGTTTCTTTGCCTTTTTAAAAAACAAATTTTAAAAAAAATTGGGGCCTTTTTTAAAAAAAATCCCCCAAAAAACAGTCCCCCCCCCTTTGATCCATCCCCTTTAAAAAAGCATGTTGTGCTATTGGCAATAATGTTGAAAACATCAGTTGCCCCGGCTACCGAAAATTTTTTAAACTTTTTTCATAATATTAATCCAAAAGATTATAATGTTTGATCTGTTGTCTTTTTATGAATGCTTTTTTGCTCTGAAAAAATTTTTTCTTTTAAGCGTAGGGGGGGAAATTGAAAAATAAAAACGTGTTTTGTAGGTATGGGAAAATGTTGGGGGCGGGGGGAAAAGGGTTTTTTTCCGATTTTGTTTTTCAAATTTTTTTTCAAAAAACCCCTTAAAAGCTTAGCAGTTTAAGTTGTTTTCTTCCCCAATAATTTGTCATCAGTCTAGTAAATATCCCCTTTTCAGAAACCAAAGTTTGGTCTTGTTTCAGTATATTGAAAAAGGGTATTTAATCATTAATTCCCAAAACTTTGCATAATTTTTATCACGCTTGCCAGTATGCATGGGTTTTGGGTTTTCAACTATTTGATTTCAATTTTTTAGCACTGCTCAGGGCATGACAAAGAAATTTAATTTTTTTAAACTGAGATGCGTCAACACAAATTAATAAGGAAAATCAAAACCCCTTTAAAGATATCAGGATAGCAGTATATTGAAAGGGATGAGGGGAAATTTAATATTTTCTCTGAATTTTTTGGTTTGCCAAAAATGGTGGGCAAAAAGGTTTGGGGGCGCTACTTTATGGCACTGTGCTTGTAGAAACTCAGAGGCTCCAAAAATGTATATCTTGGGGGGTACAATGCTTAGTTGAAATTTTCAAATTTTTAAAAAGAACATTCCAAAATGGGGAAATTTTCCCTTTTAGTCCGTTTTTTGTTTACCCCTTAGCCAATGGGGGAAAGGGGGGTTTTTTGGGCATTGCCTAAGACGTCCTCCGCGTGAATTGGGTTTTTGTATGTGCAATAAACAAAAACACGAGACCTACATTTTTCCCACCCCATCCAAGGGACGAAACAATAATGGTCAAATGTCTTGTTTTAAAGGCCCGGTACACTTTGGTAAGATCGAAAAACACAAATGTTCACAGTTTTCACACTTTTTTTACATGTTTTAAAATTTAAGTTGTTGTAAAAAGGGTTCTTTAAAAAAATTTGCCTAAAATTTGCTATCTTTTCCCGAGAAATGACTTAAACAATGGTTGTTATCGGGGCCTGATAAAACTCGATGTTTAAAAAAAAAACAGAAAACACATCAGGTCTCACCTCGATGACCGATTGAGCTAAAGCTTTCACAGGTTTTTTTTTCCCCCATGCAAATGTTGAATCAATAAAAGGGGGACACTGATTTTGAGCTGCTACCCAAAGTGTACAATATTTTTTTAAAAATGACAAAAGTGTCACAAGTGGGCCCAAGAACCCACACACGGGCTTATCCGAAACACAAAGCTTGAGTAAGGTCAAAGTGGTGAGTTAGTTGCTAGGTAAATTTTTGCAATGGTTACGAAAGTACGAACTTATTTTTAAAAAAAATTGTAAATTTTTAAAAAAATTATGACATGCTGCGGTTTTTTACTTTTTTGGGGATTTTTTTCCGAGTTTTCCGTTCATGTAAAGGAAAAAATTATGAAAAAAAAATATACTCAAATTTGGGAAAGCTGTTTAAAGTAATATTCCAGCACCCCGATCCAAAAAGTTTTTGGGTTTTTGCAAAAAAACCCCCCCCCTTCACCCCTAAACATATTTATATATTTAAATTTTTAAATTTTAGGAAGCTAAGTTGAATACTCTTTAAAAAAAAAAAGGTAAACAAAAAGTAATATTTTGCCCCGGTATTTAAACTAAAAACAAAAAACAAAAAGTATTGTCGGGTTTTTCCAAAAACCAAAACCCCCCCCATCAGCCATTACAAAAAAATTTTTTACATATTAAATTACTTGTGGGGCATTGCCCGTGGTGAAAAATACAACAGTTAATCTGTTAAAATTTTAAAACCCAAAAACAAGTTTTGAAAGCTGGGGCAAAATCTGAAGAATCCATGAAAATATTTTTTTTTTTCAAAGTATTTTAATCATGTTCTACACCCTCTCGTGGATACAAAGACTTTTTGAAACCGGGAAAATTTCTTGATCGTTTTCTTGGGATTTTAACTGTTTGTGTTATGCATGCATTGGATAGTTTTAATGACGTCTTTTTTTAAGTCCCCCGGGGTACCCGGGGAGTGTTAGCGAAGGGGGGGGGGGGGGGGACACGCCTGGGGTAAAGAAGCAGTTGGACTTTTATTTAATTTCAACTGGAAACCAGTGGGGACATGGCATTAAAAGTGAATAAATTTGCTGTAACCAGTGACCTCGTAGTATCGGTCATTGATTACGTACTAGAAAGTATGTTAAGTTTTTTTGGAAGCCACATCCCTAAATTAAATACCGAGTTTTGCAGTAAAAGGTTTGGGAAAGTGGTGAGACTATAGGTCCTCTCGGAGAATAATCCTTTGGTAAAGTAAATTCCTGAGGGACGGGGATCAAAAGGCTTTTTAAATTTTAATTGGACGCCCGTAGCGGAACTTTCCTGCGCAAATTAACATGGAACGTACTCCCTTTTTTTTGGAATTATTGGTTTGTTCTCGCACTTGCCTTCAAGATGAGAGGTCGACTGTAGGGACCCCTTACGTTTCAGTTTCTTTCTTCGTTAAGTTTTATTTTTAAAATTTTGTTTTATACGTTGCAACTTCTGGGGGGGCAAAATAACACATTTTAAGGGTCGCCTGGCAACAGTATTGCGTTTTGGGTTTTGTCTTGGTTTAAAACTCCCCTTTTTTGTTTATTATCTTAAAAAACTCTCCACTAGAGGGCGCTTTCTACCACGAACCGCTATCCCCCCGAGAACCGCTGTCCCCAGGAGAGTCTTGGCACTTCCGTAAAATCTCCCCCCCAAAACGGGGGGAAACATTCTGGGCCCTGTGCAAGCTTCCCGTGGTCAATCCGCATTAAAAAAACCCACGTACGCCCCTAGAAAAAAAAAAAAAAAAAAAGTGGTTTTCATCTGAATAGACTGGTGGAAAGTTTTTGCACAATGTTTTACTGGCTAGAATTTTACTAACCCGGGACGCCTGGGAACAAAACATTGTTGTTTTTCCCCTATTCATCAAAATTTTGGGATATTCAAGTAAATATTTGAAATGCAATAGCAATTTAATGACGTTTAAAAATAAATTATGAAAAAAAAATTTTACGGGGATTCCCAAAAAACTCTCCTGTGGGGTTTGCGAATGGGCCATGATAGCGGTCCCTGGGGGAGAGCGCGCCCCCTTGTGGGGGATCTATCGTGGGAAGGGGTTAATAACAGAGGTAAACCCAAGACTAGCGTTTAGGGGGTTGAATTGGTCAGTTTAAAATTAAAAGGGGATTTTTTATGATTCAAAAAAACCCTCGGGAAATGTGTTTATATTACAAGGTGTAATTTTAGAGTGCCGTTTTTTTCGTAATTAGAACTAAATAAAAAGGGGTACTCCTGCGAAAGTCACTCCCCTCAAATTCAGGGGGGGGGAATTTTAAGGTAATTAGAAATGTGAAGAAGATGGAAAAAGGGTTTCTAAAAAAAACAACTATTTTATTGCGCTATTTTTCATTTAATGTAAATTTATGAACCTTTTTTGGGTAGTAATCCCCCTGATGCAACCCAAAGGGCACTTTCAAGTATAAATATTTTTTACAGGTAGTTCTAGACGTCTGTTTAATTTAATTTTCGGGAAAAATAAATTTGTAAGATTTGTGTGGGGGGGAAAAAGTTTGATGGTAAAAGAGGAAACTTTTCAACTTTGAACGACTCTTAATAAAAATTGAACTTGCATTTTAAAAATTCCCCCAAAAGGATTTAAAAGTATACTGTTTTGGCTTTAAAGCAGTAACATTAATGGCCAAAATCCCGTTGATTTGACGGTTCGGCTTTTTAGCTAAAACTGATTGTATTTAAAGGTTTTTAAAAATTTGGGTACTATTGGTACTATTTTGTTTGTGCTATGTTTGTCTCACAGACTCCCCCGATTATAAAGGTACCCTTAAAGTTTGGTTTTTAAACCCAAAGAAGTAAAACCAAAGAAAAGATTGTTCGTTGTTTTTTCAGAGGAAATATTTGGGTAACTAAAATCAGACCTACATTTTAGTTTCCATGAAAAAAAAATACCCCGGGATTCACAACAAAAAGTTTTAAAATGTCAAAAAAATACCGTTCATATATTAGACTGAAGTCTTTAAAATAGATTTAAAAACAACTTGAAAAATTTGCATAAATTATTTTTAAAAGCGCCTTTATTCTATCAGAAATCTAAAATGATTGGCTACCCCCAACAGCTATACTTAGAAGCGGATTTTTTTTTTTTTTTTTTTTTTTTTTTTTTTTACATGATCCCCGTTGATGCACTGTCAAAACTCTTGGTTAAAAAATTTTACCTGAACCCCGGGGTTTCTTGGGTTCCTGACCCATCAGGGCCCCGGGCTTCCCCTGAAATTGGTTACAAAAAAAAAATTTTTTCATTTCATTTTTCTGTGTCATTTTAAACCCTTTTTTTTTTTAACCAAAGGGAAAAGGTTCAACCCCGGGGGGGCCCAAAAACCCCGGTTTAAAAATTTGAACAGAAAATTTTAGGGGTTGTGACTTAGCGCCCGGAAATTTGTTAAAATTTTGGGAAAAAAGTGAATCCAGGCAGCACTCTAAAAACATGAGTAACTCAAAAATTGAAATATCCTAATAAAAAAAAGAGTGAAAGCCCTGTTCACTTTTGCAAAACCAACCCCAAAGGGAAAATTAAATTTGGGGCAAATCCCGGGGAAACTAAACACCTTCAGTTTTTTTCCCCCACATGTTGTTCTTCCCTGGTGAGAGAATTGACGCCTGTACCTGGTCTTATCTCGTTTAAACCCCCCCCCCCCCCCAAGTGGGGGGGTTGCTTAATTTCAAGGTAATAGCTATTTTCTTGGAGTTTCCTGGGGTTTTGAAATTCAAGTGTTAAAAGCCAAATAATGTGTTCAATTCACAAGCATGGGGACAAGCTTTCTTAGTTTTGTTTTTATTTTAAATTTTCTCCCTAGATCCAAAAGCTCTGGATGGAAACCCGGGAAACCACGATTTTTCAAAGACACAAGTCGGGCAGACTAGTTTGCATTTCCATTCCGATCGTCCGATTATCCATTAAAGAGGGGGCCAGTTTAGGACCCTAGCATTGTCTCTCGTTTATATCTGGTCATTCAAAAATATTTGAGTTAATAACAAAAATACTTGATTTTCAAAATTCAGTTGGAGATTAAAAGCAAAAAAGGGAAATTTGATTAGGTTGTTACAACCAAAATTTAAGGATAGGGGTTTAAATGCTGAAAATTGGCATTTTTAGTTTTTTTATATTTTTTTTTAAAAAGGATTAAGCCCAAATTTCCACAGGGGGGATTATGTTTTTCATGTAAATAATGGTTGAAACACACAACATGAAACAAAATGTCTGCGACAATTTTTTCAGCTTTTACCAATTCTGTCTAATACTTGTAAAAGTTAGTTTTTTTTAAAACAGAAAATTGCTGAAGATGTCTGCAAAAACCAATGATAATATAGTTTGAAAAGTTTCCATGTTTTTTGAACCCTTTTTTTTACCCGGAAATTTGACCTTGGGGGTTTCGGTTAAAAAAGGAAGTTAAAACGAATTGACAAAAAAAAAAAAAAAAAAAATTTGAGTTAGTTTTTTTTTTTAAAAAAACAATGATTGGGAAATCATTAACCTTGAATAAAATCTACACCGGGCAAGTAAAAAAAAAGCATTAAATTTTTAAATGCATCAGCACTTCTGTTTATTATAATAGCAATAAAATAAAATTTTTGTAAAATTTTGAACTGAATCGCAATTGTCTTCGGAATTAATGGTAACAAAAAAAAAGGTGCCCCCTTTTGCCTGATTTAGAAAAGCACGTTTTTTCGGTTTCCCGGAAAGACCGTTGTATTGCTTGTGGGCTATTTTACCTTTTAAATTTTTTCTCTACAAGAACTTTAGCATTTTGAAGGTTGCATAAAACCCTTTAAAAATTCAAAATGCGAAGAAAACCCTTTAAAATTTTTTTCCCCTATCCAAATGTGACATCAATGGATTTACTTCACCAAAAATTGTGTTACTTTTGTGTTATCTTCAATGTGCAAATTTTGTTGGAAAAGTTTTGTTATCTGCCCCAAAATTTTTATATATTTTATTTTTTTATATATTATATATATTTATAATTTTTAAATATATATAATAAAAAATTTTAATATATAATATATATATTATTAAAATTATTAATATATTTATATTTTATATTATATATTATTAAAATATATTATATATAAATTTTTATATTTTATTTTAAAAAATTTATATATATTTTTTTTATTCTCTTCCCTTTTGTTCTTTATGTATATTTTTGTAATTAATTGTTTTGTTTTTACCTTTTGACTTTAAAGAAATGTTTAAAATTAATAAAAATTAGAATTGAATTTGACAAAAAATCAAAATTTTCCTGAATACACAACGGATTTGTATTTTTGTACATCTTGGGAAAAAAATATTGGTTGGGGAAAATTTGAACGTTATATAGTTTTGGGGGCCCCATTTTGACTTTGGGTTTCCCTTTTTTCAAACTGGACGCTAAAATTTTTTTAAAAAAAATTGTTCACATGCAATAATTTTTCTGTTCCCCAAGATATCCAAATTTTTAGTCTCCCCTTTTGCACTAATTATTTACTTTTCTTCCAACCTTCCATTTTGTCCTTTGTGTTTCAACTTTTTTGGGGTCTAGCCATCCCCTTCCCCCCAAAACCCCCCCCCTCTTTTCTTCCTAACCCTGCTTCCCCCCTGTTTTTTTCTGAATGCTTCTTGTTTTTTCTCTCTCCACTCTCTTATTCTTTTTTTTCCACTTGACTGCTTTTGTCCCCCTTGTATGCATGTATGTGTGTTGTCTTGAAAATTTTGCCTTTGAAAAAGACTCGGGCTGGGTCAAAAACGTAGGCCCCTAACAAAATTTTTTCATTTATATACAGGTCCTTTTGGTTGGAAAGGGCAGTTTGCAAAAGAAAAATTTAATTTCGAAATTTAATTTAAGCTCTTTTTTTAAAAAAGAAATTTTTTTTGGATTTTTTTCCCCCTTTAGAAAACTAACATATAAAACCTTTTCCTTTAAACTGTTTTTTTTCCCTGTTTTTTCAAAAAAAAAAAAAAAAAAAACAAAAACAAAAACAAAAAAAAAAACAAACAAACAAAAAAACAAACAAACAAACAAACAAAAAACAAACAAACAAACAAAACAACAAACGAACGAACGAACAAAACGAACAAAACGAACAAAACGAACGAACGAACGAACGGAAAGAACGAAAACAAACGAAAGAACGAAAAAAAGGAAACGAACGAACGAACGAACAAAAGGGAAAAGAAAAACAAAAAACGAACGAACAAACAAAACGAAAACGAACAAAACGAACGAACGAACGAACGAACGAACGAACGAACAAAGAACGAACGAACGAACGAACGAACGAACGAACGAACAAAACGAACAAAAAAAACAAACGACAAAAGCTGTTTTCAGATGTTACAACTAGGATATTGGGGGACACTGTGTTCTTATGCTTAAAGTTGTGCATGGTTCTTCAATTTTTCTCCCCCGATCAATAATGGATTAAGCCAAAATTTGCACAGGTTATTTTTGGGCATGTACATGGTTGTTTTCACATACACAAAATGAACTTTTGTCGGGGGACTATTTTTCACCCCTACCAATCCTGTTTAATACCTTCAAAATGTTTTTGGGGACATTTTTTTTCCCCGCTTACAGCAAAACGGAGGGGTTTTAGGACATTTTTTGCTAGATCAAAGTTTTGGGTTTTGGGCTAATACTTATGCTAGGCTGCAAGTGTTCCCAGAACATTTAAAATAAATCACAGCCACAAGTTTGAGACCCATTTTACCATACAACCATCTCTGAAATCTTGCATTTTATGGCCAGTTTTAAAACAAACAACGAACCGTTAAGTTTCGCCACGATGTTATGGGCGGGCCTCAAATACATTTGCTTAAAAAATTTCTCTAGAGGGGTTTGGTTTTTTTTGTCTGATTTTTTGTTTGTTGTTTTTTTTTTAAAAAAAAAAATACGAAACCCAAAGACGTTTCGAAATTACCCAAATTTTTATTTTTGGGTTTTTTTAAGACTTAAAACCCCTTAAATTTTTATGTCTGTTTTATTTGAGTGAGGGGGCCCGCTTTTCCAGTGATACCAAAATGACTCCCCTGCAGCATCACTCCTTCGCCGAGGTTTCCCGCCCTTTTTTAAAAAGGCCCAAGGGGGGGTCCTGTACCACCAGCCCCCCGGCGCTCAACGGACCCCGTTTTAGCTCTTGTCTTTGGTTGTGAAGCTAGGGTTTTTGTTGTAGCTTAGCGAATCACCTGTTAGAATGAAAAAAAAAAAAAACATTTTTTAAATCGTTAAAATGGGTGTCAAAAACGACAAAGAAAAGAGTTTCAAGTTAGGAAATAAAAATTTTTTTGAGGAAATAAAACAAAAATCAATAAAAATCTCTTTTTTAAACAAAACCCCCCCCCGTCTTAGTGCTTTCCGAGTCCATAATGATATTAAATTGTGCCTTTATGTTCACTTACCCCCTGGACAAAATGAGTCAGTCAAAAGTAAATTTTCCTCTTGAACTAAATGGGAGCAACCTTGTCGCATATTTTCCCAACTAGTTTTGACCCCCCGCCAAGTGTATGTGATCGGCCAAGGACCCCTTCCCCCGTACTTCTTTGTTTGCAAGTGACTTTTTTGGTTAAAAAAAAAATATTTTTTTTTACCTTGTATTTCCTGTACTTTTGTTCTATAGTCTAGTTCTTTTTGTAGGTACTTTATAGGGGTTAACCCCCAATTACTAAAAATGGAAATCATAATAAAGTTTGCAGGCCATCGGGGTGCAGAACATAGTTTGTAATTTTCACTTTTTGTAGTATAGTTAATGTAGAGGAAACAGTCGAATGATTAGTTAGGGTTATAATAAAGATTGGGCGTGGTTCAGTACCAAGAATTAGTGAAAACCAGTGAAAGGGGATTATATCGTACATGTAATGTAGATGAAAAAAAAAAGTTTTAGTGTGAAAACCCAAAAACGAATGTGAGAGGTTGTGAGAGGGAATGCTAGCCCCTGACCCTCAAACAGTAGAAATTTTTGCGTCATTTGACAAAGATTTCGTTGTCAAAACCTTTGCCCAGTAGATACTGCCCCTGGGGCAATCACAAAATGCATGCGGCCCACTGGCCCTATAAAGGTGTTTTCTTACCTGCTTGTCCTGAATAACTTCCCAAGTCAGCCTGTATTTGTCATCACATCGGCGATGCTGAACGAGTATAGACAGCATACCGGGAAAATTTAGTTTCGAAATCCGAGGGTCAACGCGTAATTGACACGCCGAGTAGTCGACGGTGCAAGTTGTCGTTACCGACCCAAAACTCTCCCTCTTGTTCCCCCAAAGCCTGGGAACTGTAGCTAGAAAAAGCCCAAATAGAAGTCAACACTGCCGTCCTGGCGCCGCTGGAAAAACCCAAAAAAAAGGAACGTGAGTCTTTAATTTTCATGTCTTTAATTTGATCAAAAATTTTTTATTTACAAAACACTCTTAGAGAAAAAGTATTCTTATTCATTCACTAACGTGTTAACTTACAGCGGCGTCCCGGGGGGGGGGGGGGCTGGGGGGGGGGGGCTGGGGGGCACGGGGCCCCCCCCACGAAAAAAACCCGCGATAGTGCCCCCCAAAAAAAAAAAAAATGAGAAAGAAAGGGGAAATAAAAAAAAAAAATGGGGTTTTTTTTTAAAATTTCTAATGTAAAAAACAATCGGGATCGTAAAAACGGAGCTTTTAAAAAGGGGACAGTGGTGGAGAAAATCCTTGAAAATTCTTCGTTCAAAAAAAAAAAAAATTCTCGAAAAAATTTTTAAAATTTTAAAAACAACCCCACGCGCAAAAAAGTATACCAGAGACACAGACGCCACTGTTGACGACGTGGAAAAACCCCAGAAAGTAACGTTTTGCAGCCTGCACGCTAGCGTTGTCAACGGCTAGCGGCTGTGTCTTAATGCAGGCAGTGTCGCGTGCGGGTTTTTTAAATATTTTCGTTCGAAAAAAGATTTTTTTCGTCCGAACAAAGTTTTTTCCAGTTTTTTTTGGCCACAAAATCCCCAAGAATATAAGAGGATGGTGGCCCCCGAGCCCCCCTCCCCCAAAAAAAAAAAAGCATGACCCCACCACTCCCAAAAAACCCAATCCCCATACCCCCCCCCTTAAAAAAGTAATGTGGTTGGGTCCCCCCCCCCCCCCCCCCTTTCACCCCCCCCCCCCCCCCCCCCACTAAACAAGTCATTGCTATGCCGTTTTTAAAAACTTACCGTCCATCCACCCCCGTCTGTCTCCATATCACAATACACCTGGAAAGCCTCACGGAGTCTAGAGGTTGAACCGTGTACACGCCACTATCGATACACCCCTCGAAAGGGGAACCTCGGGAACAATCCTTTAGAACTGTACACGTATGTTTTAAAACAACCATATCTTTTTAGTTATTTAACTCTCTTTACTTAATTGTGTTGATTTATTTCTTCCCCGTCCTACGCCCAAAAGGGAAATCCAAAAGTAATTGGTATGTTTAAACTGAGTTATGATTAAGTCTCAACAGTGTGTTTAAAATCAACAAAGGTACTAAAAATCAACGGTAATATAATTATCTGGTGTTTAAAATTAAAAACATCGTTAAAAAAATTCAATTCGTCTCTAAAATTTTTGAAGCCACATTCCCTTTTATTCCAGAAAATATAATCCCCGTAAAAAAAAAAATGTGTCCTTATTGTTATTGAAGCATTCAAAGAAAAAAAAAAAGCTTTAGATTATGATCCCAAAGGTTTTTTTCATTCACGTTTGGGGTAATTTGTTTTTGTGTAACAGACCCCACCAATTGACGCTTCGCCGAATAAGTCCCGTTTTGGCGTATAGTACTGAAGGGGAATAGAACCTTTTTCACAAAGGGACTGACCTCCGTTTTTATGAAATTTAATAACTGTCCCTTTACGCTTTACATGTTTGGCAGTATTGCTTGGCTTTTAAGCCACTCTCCAAGACCCGGAGGCCCCCCCCCCCCCAAGAGCCCCCCCCCCCCGAGGGTCCCAAAATTTTGTTTAGAATAGTATTCGGGGAAGGAAAAGAGGAGAGGGGAGGGGGGAAAAAGAGGGGACGGAGACCCAAATCGCAAGTTTTTTTGTTTTTTTTTTTTGTTTTGTTTTTTTGTGGGTTTTTTTTGGCGGGGGCTTGATTTTTGGGTTAAAATTTTTTTGCTATTTTAATTATTTCTCTTTCTGCCAAAATTAGTCTTTTTTATATTTCACTTGATATTGTTTATTATTCGCAAAAAATGTGTTTGCCCCAAATTTTTTCAGGGTTCATTTCCCCTCGTGTCAGCATTTATTTTTGTGCTTTTTTCCCCCCTTTTTTTGGTTTTTGCTGGAAAGTGTAAAACCCTTTTTAAAAAAGGTAGATCCCAACCCCGGTGATACTCCCCTGATTTTCCTGCCGTGTACAAATACACACGTTTTTGGAGGGGTGTCAATCAAGGGGGTAGTCAATTTGGTCAGGAGGGGTGGTGAAAAAAAAAAAAATAGGTCATGCACAAACTTTCCTATCTTGAGGCCGTGGGCCACAGAGCACTACCACAGCTTGGTGGTAAGGATGTTTTGTCTCCCCCTCCCCCCAGGTTCAATGGGTCAATGGGTTTTGTGAATAAAGGGTTTGTGATCTTGTGCCGACAGCAGATGGTTTAGAAAACCCCAAAAATCATTGAGTTTAAGGCAGAAAAAAGACCTCTTAACCTATCAAATGGGCCTCCCACCCCCTTTGTGGCAGGAGGGGCGTAACCCCGTTGGGATAAACGGTGCCCCGTGCCAGTAAAAAAACGGCTGCTTTTCCCAACTTTCCATTTTTTTCACTTTTATGCCGGTAAACTGTTATTTAATTTATCTATTTTTAAGTAATCGGAAAAAAATTTTTATTTTATGTGGCCCACTTCCGCAAAACGAAGGATTGTCGGTGGACCGGGGTTTTTTTGCCCATTTTTTTTGGGAAATTTGCCGCCCAGTGATGGAAAGTGGGTTTTCCAACGCCAAAAATGTTTCTTAAAAACAACGTTTTGCGTTTGTTACTTCAAAAAAAATGATGTAAAGCGAATGATGTACAGCGAACACTCATTTAAAAGTTCTTAAAAAGAGGTTTTTTCTCTGTTTTTAGGCATACGGGGGCTTCCCTTTTACCCCAAAAAACGAAAAAGCTCAACGCTTCCGGAGTTCGCCCATCTGACCCCACGGGGGCCCGAAAAAACGGCCCTAAACCCCCACCCGCTCACCCCCTCCCCCTCCCCCCCCAAAAAAAAAAAAAATAAAAAAAAAAAAAAAAATAAATAACAAAAATAATAAATAAATAAATAAATGTAATAATAAAAAAATAAAAAATAAAAAAAATAAAAAAAAACATATATATACAAATACAAATAAAAAATAAAAAAAAAAAAAAAAAAAATAAAATAATAAAAAAAATAATAAAAAAATAATAAAATAAAAAGAATAAGTAATAATAATAAAACAAACCCTGGGTGCTTTTTTGCCTGTAAAACGGCGATTAGTTATTACCTCAACATGTTTATTTCCAGTCCCCTTTGAAGGGGTATAATTAAGGGGATCCAAGGAGGGCCAGGGCAAGTTCAATGAATGTCGATAGGGTCAAGACTAGCTGAGAAGAGATAAGGGAAAAAATTATTGAGAGGAAAAGGACAAACAGGAAGAATTCGTAACAGTTGACTTTATTAGTACTGAGTACGTGAGCAGGGGTTAAAGGTCACCGAGTTAACATGAAGTTTGAGGCGGGAGCGTGACCGCAGACATCCGGAGCACCGGGAAAAACCCAGGAAAAATTGCGCCCCAAAAATCGTGGATTGGCGGGCTTGGGTTCCCACGTGATTGGAAGAGACGGTCAGTGCTGTTCTTTTGAAGAGTGCCCACAAACCTAGAGAGCTCCCGTTACCCCATTTTGTTTAAGAGTCTAGGGAAAATAATGTAAGTACTGTAATTTGTGATCATACGAAGAAGAGAATCAGAGATCAGAGTTAAAAGAACTCTAGTAAAAATCATCAATCCAAAAATAAGAAGTCCTTGCCCGCGACGGGCGTTAAAATGGCGGCGCGTGGTTTGATTTTTCTTGAATGTGTTGAAAACGGGGGAGACACCCGATCAGCGGGCCGAAGGGTTTCACAGGCAGTGGTTTGACCGAGCCGTGCGAAGGGGGAACCCCTCATCTCCCCGAAAGAAATTTTTTAAAGATAAAAAGGTTTTCTTTGCCTAGCTGGGGTTTGTTTAAGTAAGGGGCTAACATAGTAAAAATATTTGTGGAGAAGCCATGTTTTTTTAATTTAGACTGTTTTAAACAGGCCCTCTGTTGGCGGGGGAAACCAGATATTGTTACATCCTTCCCTTTTTAAAACTTTGAATGGGAAGTGGGAAATTTCTTTAACAAAAGAAAAATGTTTCATTTAAAAAAAAAAAAATTTTTCCTTTTTTTAAAACAAAAACTGTACATGGAGGTGTTCCCCAAAAAAAATCCTGGCTGGAAATAGAATGATGTTAGTAAAATTTGTTATTTCCTGTCTTTCTCCATTGTCTTGTTTCTTTTTAAACAAAAATTTGTGTGCAGTTTTTCACACGTTGGAATGAAACACAATTACAAAAAAATAAGTAAAGTGTGTGTTTATTTTTCACACAGTATTTTGATTTGTGCAAAAAAAAAAATACAGATTTGTTTTGAAAAGAAGGGGACCAAAATTTCTCCAACATTTCTTGGAGTTTTTTTACTTTGGTTTGTCTCTTTTTTTTAGTGTTTCACTGGGCCATAAACTTGATTGGTTCACGGCGATTGCGATCGAGGTCTAGGTTGTGGTGGGACTGATTTTTCATTAGACATAGAGGAAAAAATTTGTTTCGGTTCATCAGAAATTTTCCATGTTGGGGTTGGAATAGTGTTTTTAGAGTAGGCTTGACAGTTTTGTTGGAAAGTCTTCGAGTGGTAATCCGGGGGTTTATCTCAGAAAGTTTTTATTTCCAAGGTGTCAGTTTGGGGGTTCTTTGGTTTTCCGTAGGTGTTCACGGTTGCGTCGGTAGGCTGGCCATTACGCTGGGGGCTTCATAGGATCGTTCATCAAGTTTGCGGAACTTCGCTTTTTTCAAGATCTTCACCGGGTCGAAAAGGTTTCTCCGCACAGGTTCCCGATTGAGTGTAGGAAGATCTTTGGTTGAGGTGTTGTAGTACTTTGCTTTGTCGTTGTTGATTCAACTGTAATTTTCTTCATCTCATGCTTGCTTCGAGATCCCTTTGAGTTGAAGAAGATGTTGAGTGTTGGTATGTTGTCTTTGTTCTCCGTCCCAGAAATCGCTGTACAGGATGGTTCAATCCTTGTGTTGGTGTGTTGCGTATGTTGGGTAGAGCCATATCTTCATCTTCACCGGTAGCAAGGCATTTCTTCGCATTTTTCCCGGCTGATTTGATGCAGATTCAGCCTTTTCCCTTTGCCTTATGTTGTATGGGGAGCTGGTGTTGTAAATGATTCCCCATTGACGAATGAAGTCATCAAGTCCGTGAAAAGAACGGCGGTCCATTGTCATGATTTGACATCCGGTATTCCTATCTCCCAAAGTGGTGTTTCAGTTTGTTGATTACACTTTGGGCAGTGGTTTTTGTAGTGGGTCAAATTTCCCCAAAAAATTGGATTTGTAGCAGACAGTGTTTGGGTTTACTTTTTTCCCATTGAAATGAAAGAGATCAATGCCAAGTTTTTCCATGGTCGCCCTTTGGTATGTCTTTGGGACATCAGGGGTGGGGTTTTGCCTATGCAACGTCATTTTCTCGGCAGGTTTCACACAGTTCTACCCCACTGTTTTATTTCACCCGTTCATTCCGGGCCCAGAAAACGTACTCTCGAGCTCGTCTTAGGGTTCCCTCCACCCCAAATAGGGGCCAATGTGAAAAATCTCTTTTGATGTTTTGTCTCATCAATTTGGGGATTCCCAGTCGTTCTCCTCGGAACAAAAATTCCATCTTGCACACGGGAGTTCATCTCAAAACTCTGTAGTATGGTGTGACTTGAGCGGAAAGCAGATTTTTATGTTCGGGCCCAAACCC
Source organism: Pycnopodia helianthoides (assembly GCA_032158295.1). Lineage (NCBI taxonomy): Eukaryota > Metazoa > Echinodermata > Asteroidea > Forcipulatida > Asteriidae > Pycnopodia > Pycnopodia helianthoides. The sequence continues at coordinate 18,497,828 of CM063256.1, read as the reverse complement.
TTCTTGAATACTACGCTTAAAGAGTTGTGTGTTTCATTTTTCGTTAGTCATTTTCTTGATCTCGTAAATCCTCTCTCAGGTATCATGAGGTGCTGTAGGGCATTCACCTTTTCAAACTCATTTTGCCCCTTGACTCATATGGTAGATATGATTGCTTAGAGGATCAGCAAATTAGATTGATTTTTGCCCTGTAGGTATTTAGGGTCAGTTTCGTTTTCCATTGCTCGTAGGGCTTTCCTTTGGGGGGGCCCGTTTGGGTGTTTTGTCGATTTGCCTTTTTTGACTATGCACTCTAGAGGTTTGTGGTCTGAGTATTTTTCACATGACGACCAAAAGTGTTTTGGGCCCCCATTTTTCCAGAGCAAAGCCCACAGCTAGCTTTTTCTTTTTTTTTTTACTGCATACCTCGTGTCTGTGTAAACTCAGGGTTTGGGACTGGCATAAGCGAGTGGTTTCCCCTTTTTGGGCATGGGGCCCCCCCCAATTCCTCTATGGGCTGGCATCAGTATAAATTTACAAGATCTTTGTTAGCGTCAAAGTATGACAGAACTGGAGCTTTTGTGATGAGTTTTTTGGGTTTAAATAAAAGGCTTTGTCATGGCAGGCTTTCCCCAATAAACCATTGCACGTCTTCCGAGTGAGTGCATTCAGTGGCTCCATCACTTTTGAGAGTTTGGGTGGGAAAATTTGATAAGTGTTTACCATACCTCTCAGTCTGTCAACATCATCTTTGTAGGGGGGCGTTTTCATCTTTAGCACTGCCTCTATTTTTTATGGATCAGTTTTGGAGGCCATTTTTGGAGATGATGTGCCCAAGGAATGTTAGTTCAGTTGCGGCAAAGGAGGACTTATCCTTATTTAGCACAATCCCTTTTTTCCCCTTGTTTCTTTGAAAGCAGGTACGAACCGAAGATTGTCCCTCCCTCTTTTACCCTTTGGGCCCCATAGACGATGTCATCCGTCACCAGCTTACTCCTTCGAGACCATCTAGTGCTTGATGTAGTCTCTTCTGGAATATCTCCCTTTCTCACCTTGAGGGCCCAAAAAAGGTTTTAAAAGTTTCCATCGGTATCTGCCCCAGGGTGTAGCAAAGTAGTTAGTTCACGGATTTCATCTAGAGCACAGTGTTAGTACCCCTTTCCCTTTAAAATCACAGGGGGAGAAGAGAGTTGCTTGGGGCTGTCCGGTAGTATGTTGGGTTTAGAACAGGGAGTGAGTAATGTTCTCTTTTTAGTGCCTTGTTGAGCGGCCCCGGGTCAATACAGATTCTGGGCGCCTCCAGATTTCTTTTTGTGATTACATTTGGCTGGGCCCGTCAGTCGGTTTGTGGGGTGACACAGATCACATCTTGCTAAAAAAATTGGTTAAAATTTGGGCTTGCACTGCCGGTTTAAGTGCTTCGGGAAAAATTTCTTGCAGGTCTGACCACAGGGTTTTGCATCGGGGAAATTTAAAAGTGAGATGCACTTTTTTTCCGGGGAGAGGGGCCCATTGAAGAGTTGAATACAGCTGGGTATTCTTTCACAAAGTCTGGCACTTGAGGATCACATTTGTGAAAATGCAGCAAACTTTCATAGTTGATGGTGATGAGACCCTTTTTCTCTGCAGCACGTCTCCCCATCCAGTGGTGTGAGGGTTCCTTAACAATGACAAAATGGACTTTGTATTTTTTTTTGAGGGGGCAGGATTTTTTTATCTTTACTGACTTTCACCCCAAAAACTGTCATGCGGAGTTTTTTCCCCATTTTTTAACTCGACCCCGCCCCAGGTTTGATTTCGGGGCACGTATTTGGAGGTTTTAAGATTCACAGTTGCGCACTATCGACTTGGAATTTGATGAATTTAAACCCTTTTACCTCCACAAAGGGAGTACCCCAGGTTTGCTTTTCAAACCTTCACGGAATTCACATCCCGTTGTCACACAGCTAAAGCTTTGTTGAAGATAGGCAGTCAAATTTTCCCCAGCATGGACACGGGGGGGTTTTTTGCACTCCCCTTTTTTGTACGGAAGTGATTTTTTTACGCCACAAATGTCACATTTTACGTTTCCCCGGAGGACATTGGGTCTTTTTTTCATAGGATTTTATTTTGCAGGGAAAATTTTTCATCGCTTGGATTCTTTTTTCAGTTTCCTTTTATGCAACGTAGCATCCCTTTTATTTTTGGGAATTTCTGCTTTGAAGGCTTTTTTTGCAGTTGTCTTTTCGGGTTTTACTTTATGAACAGGGTTTTATCATTACGCTTTGGCCCTTTATATGTGTTGATGCATTTTCTACAGCCCTTTTCAGATTTCAAGCTTTGTTCAGTGGTTTGATCATGGAGGGGGGTTTCCCTCATTTTCTCTCTCATTTTGTTTCAGAGACTTCCCGGAGAAAACGATCCATGAGTAATTTATCTTTCTTTTTTGCACAGAAACTTTATGTCACGAAGTATTGTGTTTTACCTTTCATTGTTCTTCCCGTTTTTTGGGGTTTCGGCTGTTGAACTTGAAAAATTCAAAGAATTCTTGGCGGTTTCCCAAGATTGTGTGAAACAAAATTTTTCCAAAATCTTTGACCCCAAAATTTTGGGTTTTCAAACAGGAGCATCACATTTCATACCTTGTATATTCGAAAATCCATCAGGACCCAAAGCTATGCAGTAAACAGGCAGTTGGTAAACCTCAGTTTGGGTAGCCAATTTTGTGAGAACACAGTAGTTATCCCATATTTGTCTCCACATTTTCCATTCTTCTGCTGATCTCTGGCATTTCCCATTAAATGTGCAGGGGGGGGGGGGTGAATATTTGGCTTTTTGTACCCTTGATTAGTACTACCCCCATTGGTTTGAGAAGAAGTACCAGGTGAAATTAAATTAAACATGTTGTTCTTCATTACCCCCAGTGGTCGGCTTTTTGATAAATTTTTTAAAAATTTCGGTTACAGTTCAGTTCAGGTTCATGTTTTGCAAGGGGTCCAATGCAATAAAATTTTATAGATGTAAAAACAGCAAAAATTTTTGGGGTGTACTCACGTGTGTTGAACAAAAAAAACACAGTCTGAAAACACCAGTATATGTAAAAAAAAAATTTTGAAAAGGTTCTTCAATTAGTTTTGGGGTTATTTCTACCCAGCTGCCAGCATTTTTAAAAAGATCAAAAGGGTTCTTCTTTGACCTAGCTGGGGTTATGTTTTTTTTAGAAAAAAAACATAGAAAGAAAACTATTTGTGGAGAAGCCATGTTTTAATCAGACTGAAAAACAGCGCCCTTGTTGGCGGGTAAACAAGATTTGTTAAAAGAAAAAAACGGCAGTGGGTTGACCGACCCGTGCAACGGGGGAAGCTTTTCCGGACCCAGAAGACGGCAAGGGGGTTGGGACCGGGCCGTGGGGGCGGGGGGAAAGCTCAAATCTTCTGAAAAAAAATAGGGCCCAAGTGGTTTGACCCAGCCGTCTCCTGCTTTCCGGGAAAAAAGCCCCCTCTGGGAAAAAAGTTTTTGGGGAAACCCCCAAGCTTCGGTCGAAAAAAAACCGCTCCGGAAGGAACTCCGGGAAAATTAGGGGGGAAAAAGTCCCGGGGACCTTTACGCCGCTCGGGAAAAGACCCGCTCGCTGTACGGGCCGTCTGGAAAGCTTTCAACCCAGTGACTTTATCCCCCAAAGGGACGGGGAGTTCCGACGGGAAACCCCCAGAGCAGACCGGCCCAGTCGATTCTGCCTCCGATGGGTGTTGATGGTAAGGAAATGGGGGACAAAAAACCCCAAAAAAACTAGGGGGTTGTGCCAAAACCACACGGGAAAGTTAAAAACCCCCAGACCCCCCCTGCGGTATCTTTAGAAATGGCACAGGAAGTGAATACCCGGAAAGACAACAAAAGGGGGAAAATGGTTCCGTGATTTTAACCAAAGGCAGCCCCCAAGGTGGTTGTTTAATGTTAGAAAAAAAACCCGGAAGTCATCTTCCAAACAAGAGAAAAAAAAAGCCCCCCGGGGGAAGCCAGCCCCCTTTTATGGCAAGGGGGGCCCGGGGGGCCTTCATAAAGCATTTTGAACTGGGGATGTTGTGCTGGCAAATTTAAAGGATGGAATGACGAAACTAAAAGTCAGTACTTGGTAGTATTGCTCACTGGGGTCAGTCAGCTACTCTTGGAAAGTCTCCAAAAATGAAGCCAAGGGGCTACCCAAAGGGGTTAGTAAAAAATCCTGGTTACGGGCCTGCAAGTGCCCGTTATGATTCAAGGAAAGCAGTTCCCTGTCGAACCTTTAAGATGCACCAGGAGGAGCAACCTGGCCAACATCGAAGGGGAAAAACGGAGGTGTCCTCATCGTAAATTTCGTTCGTTCGTTTGTCCGTAAACATGACCTGGAGAGACAGTTGGGGGGACCCACAACGATGCCCCCGATCTTGGTTTAAACCCCCGCAAGCTACACCAGAGTTTCCCAAAAATTTGGGGCCTCCTCAGTTTGCACCAGGGACCCCGAGCGGAGTTTTATGCTGCCCGCCCCCTTTTCCCCCCCCCAAGTACGCCGTCTCTCGAAAAAGCCATTGCCAGCACCCTTGATGGGGAAATTGTAAACCCCCCCGGCGTCAACGCCATTTTAAATCCTGCCCCACAGTAAAGAAGGTTGGTGTCAGATTTAAAGGGTTTTGGGCCCCAACCCCTCATCGCCTGGCCGAACGGGTGATCCAAAGGGGCTGCTCGATGCGACGGAAAAATGACAACGAGGGGGCATCAAGAAGCGTTTCCTCCCCCCGTAGATCATATCAAAAGTTTCATAAAAGTTTTTAAGTTTCCCCTAAAGTCAAAATGAAGTTTTGGAAAAACCTTGAAGATACAAAAGATATGATTGAATATTTATTTTCGAGACGTTTTTTTCTCTCTTTTTTTGTTAACTCTAAGTTTTTTATAAATTTTTTCTTTAAAAGTTAAGAAAGTTCTTTAGTCGTTTCTAGTTAGATTTTTCCCATGTGGGGGGACTATCCTTTATTAAAGGGGGGGTTTTTTAGCGAGCAGGGGTTTTCAAGGTACCGAGTTCACATGAAGGTCGAGACAGGCAGCGCTGACCCCCAGGGCATCCGGTGCACCTGGGGGTTTTCCAAAAGGGGGCCCTTGCGCGCCAAAAACGTGAAATGGGGGGGCTTTTTTTTTTTCCCCCGGGGGAAAACTGGGGAAAACAGTCAGTGTTGTTCTTTTTTAAGAGTGACCAAAAGTTATAAGAAAATGTCTCCGAGTCATAATTATTTTTAAACATTAGTCTTATATTTAATTTTTTGTCAATCATCAAAACCCAAATAAGTCCTTGACCCCGCGGTGTGTTACAGTATGTACAAATGAAACGTTGCTTTGTTATTTTTAAAGTATTTGCAATAAATTTTTTAAAAAAATGGTATTTATTGGGAAACCCTCCCACCCGTAGGAAAATGGGCAATACTTTGTTCGGAATGACTGGATTTTGCCAAACTGTCCATACTGTTAAAAAAAAGTAAAAACCCTTTGGAAACCCGGGGCATTGACGGGGGGGAATTGTATTGAGCAACTGTCCTATACTTTTGCATTTTCTTGCGTCCCCGACACTTTTATAGCTCCATTTTTTCCGTGATCTATGCTTATAGGGAATTTTCCCTTTTTTTAATACCATAGAGCACGGAACTACTATAGCTTCATGCATAGAGCAAGGCAAACCCTGGTCCTCCAATTTTTCCCCGGGTTTTTTCCCCCCTTATTTTTATGAAAAAAAAATAGCCCTATTAAGGTACTGCACGTCATTTTTAAT